>JAMJFZ010003061.1:2582500-2723809 GCA_026225945.1 Cricetomys ansorgei
TCTCTCTCTCTCCCTCTCTCTCTCTCTCTCTCTCTCTCACACACACACACACACACACACTTTGTTCCTTAAATTCTATAGCCTGGCCATCTGCATTCTCCTTCTGGCCCTTCCCTGGGGTCTGGTGAGGGGGACTGGGGACTCTCTGGAATGTCCCTACCACCATATTTACAGACTGCATCAGTGTGGGGAGACATCCAGACAGTGCTCTATCCCAGGAGTAGATAAATGAACAGAAGGAAATACCCACCCGTAGGTGACCCCACCTGGCCCTCACTGGGGGAAGATGATTCTGATGATACATGGTAGAGACAGCCACAGATGTTCCATGGGCCTGGGAAGCCAAGGGAGGCCAGGAGCACACAAGGAGGCCATACCCTGGCCTCGCTGGGGTTGTGGGAGGAGCACAGCAGGTGACGTGCATTAGAGCCTCTGCCACAGGGCAAGTATTAGGCCTGGCGCCTGGGGAGAGAAATCACAGAGGTCACAGATAGAGGCAGGGCTACTTCGGGCTGGCCTCAGGCTCTGTACGCTCTAGTCTTTAGGGAGAGGGCACAGTGGTCACTCAGCATTGTCCTGTTGGGAAGCCACACACAAAAAAGCCAAATTCTGGATACATACCTGCTTAGAAGTGAAATGTCTCAGGTTGAATTTCTTATGCGACCATCTGGACAGGTGTAAAGGAACTCCCGTGGCCACACCAAGTGGCCTCAGATGCAGGACCTGGGGAAAGGAGCCTGTTTCTCAACCTCAACTGCTTTCCAGGGAAGGAAATGCTGGTCACTCCCTACTGGCAAGGTTAAAAGTAAATGTGACATCCTCCATAGTGTTATGGACCAGCTAGCATCAGACCTCTTCTCCCCCCCACCCCCCAAAAAAAGATGAGGGACTGCAAGGGAATGGATCGTGATGATTCTGAGACCCAGCCAGCCCAAGAAAGGAAATGGGTTCAAAGAGACGAGTGGCTAATGCGATATCAGGTCACTAGGTCATGTCAGTATGTCTCTTGTCCCTCGCTGAATCTTTCAAGGGCCACCGTGCTCAGCACCTGCTCTGCCTTAAGGCATCAGTTCATGGTCCTCCTCTGATTCTCTTCCAGGGGCGCTGCATCAACTTCACCAGAGTGAAGAACAGTCAGCCAGCCAAGTACCCCCTCAACAACACCTGCCACCCCAGCTCCCCACCTCCTGCCCCTATCTACACACCCCCACCTCCTGCTCCCCACTGCCCTCCTCCAGCCCCCAGTGCCCCCACTCCTCCCATCCCCTCCCCACCATCCTCTCTCCCCCCTCCCCCTCAGGCTCCACCCCCCAACAGGGTACCACCTCCCTCCCGACCTCCTCCAAGGCCTTCTGTCTAGAACCCAAAGTCTGTGCTCTGGTCTGCCTGAGAAACTCCAGGAGGAGGCTCCTCTGCTGTCAGAAAGATCTTCCTAGCCCAAGGTGGTGAGTGGTGGCTGATGTTTGCACAAATTAAAAGCAAGTCATGATGGGCGGAACAAAGTAGAAATTTTGAACTGCCTGAAGACAAACAATGAGACAATTGCAGTCACATTTCTAGCCTGGGGCCCCTTGCCTCTAGAAGAAGGTTCCAGAGATGGTCAATCTGCCAAGATGCTCCCTATCAGATTCTGTCCCATGGAGACCTGGAAGAAAGTAATTTCTGAGAATGGAATGTGGCATTGGATAAGAAATAACCTGGCTGAGACTCTGAATGCCACCTTCCTCCCTGACTTCACTCTTGACCCTTGGACTGGGAACGAGGCCACTCTCGCCCCTCAGCACCTCCCAGCAACTCCGAAAATGTGTGGTGTACCCAGTGTGCACCACGCAGGTATCCTACTGGGATCTGCCGGTTGTCTTAAATGAGAACATATGCTCTGTTCTTCCAGAAGTTCCTGGTTTCCCGGTGAGGAGGGAAGCAGGTGTTTGCCGATGGGAAAGGTGTATTGCCCTGTTGATAAGTTAGTGGGGTAGGTCCTTAGCCCTGATGGGAAGCACTGATGGGAGCATCTAGAGCTGGCTGGCTCCAGCCAGGCACAGCCCCTAAACCGGCAAGCCTTGTCATTGTCGAAGGCAACCTGCTAGTGATTCACCTTAAACACTGAGGTTTGGCTCTCACTGATCAGAGCCAATCACATGGCGCTCCCCATATGAGATCACAAGGCCATTCATCTTCAGGACACCAGGGACTTCTAAGTCCAGCTAAGAGACAGTAGTCCTGACTTGATAAGAAAACTATTCCCAGTGACTCACTCTGAAACAGGCCATTGCGTATATTTCTCCTTGGCCCTCCAACCTGCTCTTAAGTATTACCAGTTGTTAAACAAGGGGAAATATACCCAGTGTGTAACATAGAAACATAGAAAACTCTGCCTGAAACCCCACCCCACTCCTCCGCGTCCCGTGTAAATCCTGGACACTGTCACCCAGCCATGAAAACAGAGGTCATTGTCAAAGGCAGTGTACAGCACATCCAAAACGATGCTTCCACCCTCAACTTTCCACCGGCCCTAAAATCTCTGTCTCGGGCCCCTAAACTCTAAACCCTTCCCTTCAACAAAAGATATAAAATAAACGCGAGCTTTTCTGTCTGGGGCCGCGATCTACAAAGATCCCTCAAGAACTCAAGCCGGCCTCATTCTTTGAGCCTGTTCAGAACAGAGGCATTCTGGTGTGGCGTCCCGCAGACACCAATTCTCCTTCCCAAGGCAGACACTGTTAGTGAGTCTCAGCGCTGCTTCTCAATTTAACCCAGTGATATTTTTCCACAATATTTCAAATCACAGCTCGAATGACCTGTCAGCCTTCAGTTAGAATCGAGAGAGACAAACAAACACTATTTGCAATCTCCACCTTAGAAAGAAAAGCAGAGGAGAATGGGGGGGGGGGGGAGCCGCCAGCGTAAAGAAAAGGTATGGTCTGGGCAAAATCAATCTGTGTGAATGCCTTAGTCTGAGACCGTGGTGGCTCCATCTGTGGTGCCAACCCAAAGCGACACTTTTCCAAGTGTACCCCAGACCCGGCCTTTCTCCCTGCGGTCCATACTCACTGCTTGTCAGGACTTACGAAAGCAACCCCCTTCTCCCTCACTGTGCCCCACACTCCTTGTAGAACAAGCGTATAGGCCCTTAGTCTTTAGTGTCGGCACCCTCCTTAAGCAGGGGCCGGAATGTCTCAGTCACCTGCGGTGACGTTGCTGGGCCCCAGAAAACCATTCCTAAGAGAATGGGCTCCCCAGGCTCATAGCATGCAGACAAAAAGCCCATGGCAACAGTTTTGACTGCTGGCAGTACAAAACAGGCCACCCCACACCCCGCTGCACAACCCACGAAGCTGTAAGAAAGTCTGAACCAAGATGCTGGCGTTGCTGTTCAACAAGGGTGGACTCCGGGGGAGGCAGCAGGCTCCCAAGAGGAGGCCGCCCCACGCCCTGTCACCCCGTGCCCTGTGCAGTTTTCCAGGAGGCCGTGGTGAAGTGTCTGAGGAATATGGAATGCTGATACATGGTGATTCTGAGAAGAATTTGCAAGGTTTGACCTTAGAACTGACCCAGTATGTCTTCCCTGGTCTTTTGGAATTATGGTTAGGAGTTTCTAGAAACTGAACAAGGTTGTTACCTTTCATAGTAGGCTACTTACAGGCAGGAAGAGTCTTTACCTGGTTTACGAAGTCCGTCTGTCCTGTGTCATTCCCTGTAAGCGACAGAGGATGGTGGTTGTAATTAGGGAAACTGCACGGTGTCATTTGTACCCTTGTTATCGTCCTTATGAAGTTTTTTTTATACAGAAACCAAATTTTGTTGTATATATTCATATTCCATGTGACAGATGGAAGCACGTGCTATCGGTGTGAATAAAAAGAACAGTTGTAGTAAATTATTAAAGCCAGTGATATTTCATGGCAGGTTACTCTACCAAGCTGTGCTTGTTGTTTTCCCATGACCATACTGCTTTTATAATGTACAAATAGTTACTGAACTGACGATGCCCTGTTTACACACCATCAATGACAGCCTTGCTGAAAACTGCAGTCCCCTCTGCTGACGGCCAGCTCCCGGACAGGGTCCCGTCTGGAGCTTGGCGCACACTTCGGTGAGACATCAGATCTGTCCCCCCAACATCAGGGACAAGCTACCCATAAACTTACGGAGAGTCTTGGCTCTTTGGCCGAGGGCACGGGTCTCACTGGAACCTCAGGAGGAGCAGAAACGATCTTCGCTTGCCACCTGCGCACAGTGTGGTGGTAGAAAATCCAACCGTTTGGGAGCAAAAGGAATTAGTGCTGTGTAAAATGGGTAGAATTTCTTATAAGCTGTATAAAGCCTGTTCGTACTCACCGGGAGGAAGGGAAGTTATCTGAGCTCGGCTACGTTATCATGCTTGGAGAAACCAATTTAAAAGAATTAGAATATGATTTCTGAATACACATAGCATTAAACTCTTCTCTTTCTATGATAATTTAGTTATGGATGTTCAGCGTCTCGGAGTCATTGTTATAAAAGATCTGTCATCTTCGTACCGCGCCGTAGGGGGTGGGGCTGAACCTGTACAATGGTATACCCTGGAAGTTGCTTTTTTTTTTTTTTTTTTTTAAAATATCAACAATAAATTCGTAAAGTCAGCTCTTTTACTTGTAATTTGTGTGCTCATAATAAAAATAGAGTACGTATTTTTCAAGTGTTTACCGAGGGGTCATAAAAAATTAGCTAGCAGTCTGGTGAGATGGCTCAGCTGGTAAAAGTGCCTGCTGCCAAGCCTGACGACCTGAGTTCGATACCCGGGACCCACGTGACGGAAGGCAGAGCTCATTCCTGGAAGTTGTCCCCTGACCTCCGCATGCGCACTGAAGCACACAGGCATCCACATACGCGTGCGCACAGACACAAAATAAATGTAAAAACGCTAAACACAGTAGCTCTCGTTCTGTACACCGAAATACATTTTTTCTAGTTATTTTCTATCCACTAAAATCTGTACTGTTTTCTTCAGCTCTAAGATGGTCTTCGTTTCTATTCATAATTTTCAAATTTAAAATGAATTCTTGGTAAATGAAAAATAAAAAGCAAAGAAGAGAAATGCAGACAAAAAATGAAAGCAGAGACAGGAGGATTGCTGTTAGTTAATGGCTAGCCTGGGCTATATGGTAACCATCTGTCTTCAATAAACAAAAAAAAAAAATACTGTGTTGGTGTTATGATTTAAGTCTGAAATACCCTCTACAGACTTCTGTATTTGAACATCTGGTACTCCAAATTTTTTTTGAGGGGGAGGAGTTTGGGGGGCGGCAAGGCCTGGATGGAAGAGATGAGTTAGCAGACAGGATTGAGGGTCAAAGCTGTGGGCTCTTCGTGTGAAAAGCAGTGGCCACCATGTTCCTGCCACCAAGGATTCACTCGGCCACACCCTCCACCATGACAGACTGTTCCCTCTTGACTGAGGAGTAAGTCCACTCTCCCTGAAGTTGCTCCTGCCAGGTACTTGACTTCACGGGGAAGGTAATTAATAAGTGAAGGCTGATTTGTATGCTGAGGCAAAAAGGACACAGGCTCTTCTCCAGGAAATGCTGTGGTGACCCCATGCCCATCACAGACACGTGGCATCTCTGCTCGGGTTGCCAGTTGTGCTGGTTGCTCTAGCCCGCCTAGTGTGGCTGCTCGCATTCAGGAAGACAGCCTCTTACTAGCTTTAATTCTTATAAGACTTCATTAGGTCTGAATCCATCTCAATCAGAATAAGAACCTCTCTAAGCACAATCAGACCACCATTTTTCCATGTTGTCATTAATAGTCACTTTAAAGCTTTGGGGGTGTACACATTTTTAAGTTGCATCCTTAACACACCATCTGAGATAGTTAACTAGCAATTTGAAAGGAAAAGAAGAAAAGATGGAATACCGTCTTATTCCTCACAGCAACACTGACTCCAGTTGTTTGATCCTGGGGAGGTGGGAGGGGGAGGTGGTCAGCGGTTAGAAGCACCTGCTGCTCTTCCAGAGGATCATCTGAGTTAGGGTCACAGGGCATGGAGCTGAATCAGCAAAAGGGCTGCGAGATTACGGCCCAGCTGCCGCTGAGCACGAGAGCATGAGCCCGCGGGTGCTCGCCACCACATCCTACCTTCTGTCTTCAGTCAACCTTGTCTTAGTTGAGATTTCATTCGCGCTGGTAAAACACCGTGACCAAAAGCAGCTTGTGGAGGAAAGGGTTTATTTCATTTCACACTTCCACACCAGAGTCTGTCACCAAGGGAAGTTGGGGCAGGAACCTGGGAGCAGCAGGCATAGAGGAGCGCTGCTCACTGATCTGCTGGACCTGGTTTGATCAGAGTGCTTTTTTATACCATCCAGGACCGATCTCCCAGGTGCAGCACTGCACCCTGCATGCTGTGCCCTCCCACCCAATCAGTAACCAAAAAAGTGCCCTACAGACTTGTCTACAGACAGATCTAGGTTCTCAGTTGAGATTCCCTCTAGCTTGTGTCAGGTTGATTAAAGAAAACCATCTCACTGTCTTTTGAAGTATTCATACTCAGGTATAAAACAATAAGAATAATACTATAATATATACGTCATAATAGAAATAATGTAAGATATGCCTATGCTTTCTGTTGCTGCGGTAAGGGTACACAGACAAAAGCGATGTAGAAGAGAAAGGGTCGATTTCAGTTTATAGTTCTGGAAGCCATGCCGTCTGTCACAGCGGGCAGGCACTGCAGGAGGAGCAGGAGGCTAGCCTGGAAGTGAGGAAGCAGAGAGATCACACATCATACACACACAGGAAGCAAACAGAGGGAACAGGAAGTGGGGGCCGTCAAAGCTAATCCCCACTGATATACTTCCTCCAGCAAGCTTCCACTTCCTAAAGCTACCATAACTCACCAAACAGCACCGCCAGCTAGGGAGGGACCAGGTGCTCAAACACAGGAGCCCATGAGGGACACTTCTCACTTGAACCACCACAGGTGCTATCTGGGCGAGGTTGGCACACTCCCGACACTTGGGTTTCATTTGGAAGAGTGCACTCTGATAACTGGAACCGCCACAGCTCATCCCAAGCCAACCAAATCTAAGAAGCTTTGTGTTCCGGCCTCATGAGCTCTGACTCCTCTCTGTTCCCTCAACATTCACATGGCCACATCGAGAGGTGCTATATTCTCTGCTTCTCTGTTATTTTACTATTTGGAGGTCAGAATTGCAACGTTTTCCTGTAGTACTACACTACTGCTGGGGCAGCTTAGCAAGGAAGACAAGGAAGTATTCCCGTAAGTGGAAGTCCTGCCAGACCTCAGCAGAGGGAACCGCCATCCTGGCCAGCGCCATACTCAATCGACAGTGGAACCCCAAGCATCTGAGCTCAGCTGTTTTTATTCGTTCAGAACTCCTCAGGTGTTCTACTGATAGCACATGCTGATCCTGAGCAACTAAACAACCCCCACAGAAATCCAACACCTGCAAACAATACAGAATGTCCTAGACAGCCCCTCACCCAACAGTGCATAAAAAACATTTTAAACATAACTAAAAATAAACTTCCCCAACATTTCCCCTTTTCTATATTTAAAAAAAATTGCCCTTACAACACAATTTAACACTATACCAGCAAAATTATTTAAACGAGGGACAATCACAAGGGTTGCTAGTGCACAGGACCAAATAAAACCAACCATCTATCAAGCTTTTCACAATGTTCTTGGGCAGCAGAAAAACAATGTCAATGTCCAATTATCTGGAATTCACTCGTGATCTTCTGGGCTCTCCAAAGGGCTTGGGTCACTTCTCCAGCTCTGCCTCTGCAGCACACACAAGCTTGTCCTCCAGGCTCTGGCTGGCTCTACTCTATTGCTGCTGCTGCTCTTGGTAGTCGTCCCATAGTACTGGCACCTCAAAAACTGCTGGAGTCCCTTGCTGCCACTGAGCTGTGCTTTCACCAATAGCCTCTCCTGGGCTCTCTTTATGGTATCAAGCCTCAACTTCTTTACATGACTCCTTCAGTCTGAGTCTTCATCTACTACAGAGGCTGCACCCTCATCAATGGCCTCCCCTGGCTTCTCATAGTGCCAACCCTCAGCAGCTCTCCATGACCCCTTCATGCCTTCAAACCCAGCATCACCTGGGTAATGCTTACAGTACCAAGTTCAGCTGCCAGCATGAGATACAACCTCAGCCAGTTCTGGAAGACAATTTCTGTGTGCTGGACCCTGAGGAAACACTTTCCAGGTTTTAAGATGGAGTCTCATTTGATGGAAAAATAACTGGTCACTTTGTCTGTGGTAAGAGTTCCCTCATGGGATGCAGTTCTCATCACCACAGCAAATGTGTCTTGATTGCTTGTGATCAGGTTTGCAGGGAAAAAAAAAAAACTGTTCAGTTTAACTAAGTGGCTTTTTGTCTCCAAGCCCTGGCTCCCACAACAGCAGGGGGTCCTGGGCTGCTGGGAAGACTCTCCTGTTGAAACATTCTGACCATTTGGCATTCCTTATCACTACTAAGAGGAAACATATATCCTTCTTCACATCCCTCAAACACAAGATCTTGAGCTTCACACACATACAACTCAGCTATCAGAAAACTCAGTTTGTGAGTTACGCTACCACCAGCGGAGGGAGGGATCCTCAGCTCCATGATCAGGAAAAGCAGTAAGAACTCTGCCTTTTTCTGCTCCTAACTGCATTCTTTATCCCTAAGGGTCCGTTCTATGGCTCTCACCTCGGAGCTTTCTTTCTCATTTTTTATTAATTCCACAGCCTTTTCTCTTCATAGAGGCTAATTCCTTTCTCTCTCTCCTCTTCCTTCAGGAGCCTTCTATTAATACTTTAATCTCTATCCTCTGGTAGCTTCTCTGAGTGTTCTTTACCGGACTCTGTGAGGTCTGGAGTTTCTCCCTCTTCTTCCTTATCTCCACGTCGGATTAGCTGCTGTGATGTCCTCCCCGACATTGGGTGCCATTTGTAGAGGTACACTACTGCTGAGGTGGCTCAGCAAGGAAGACAAGGAGGCATTTTCATAGGTGGAAGCCCTGCCAGACCTCAGCAGAGGGAACCACCATCCTGGCAAGCGCCATGTGGAAGCCCTAGCATCTGAGCTCTGGTGTATTTATTCTTTCAGAACTCCTCAGGTGTTCTACTGATAGCACATGCAGATCATTAGCAGTTAAACAACCCCACAGAAATCCAACACCTGCAAACAATACAGAATGTCCTAGACAACCCCTCACCCAACAGTGCATAAAAACATTTTAGACATAACTAAAAATAAACTTCCCCAACATTTTTCATCATTTTTCTATGGGGCTGTCCAAGGACTACAGTGTGTTGAAGCTGACTTGAACCCCAGGTCACCCCTAGAGGGGAAGACAGCAGGTGTTCGTTGCTCCACACCTTAGTCCTGGCTTAGACTCAGATAAATTATTAGATATTAATCCTGCCTGCTTCACTGAAGCAAAGATGCTCTGTCTGTCCCTGCCTCAACCGATCAGTCCCACTCTTGTGGCCAAACCACACCCCCGACCGTGCCACATAAAAGGCAGCCCCAAGACCCCAGTAAAGAGAGACGCCCACCCACTGAAGCGTGTCCTGAGTGGTCATTTGTCCACTCACCGACTCACAGAGGCCTGACAAGGTCATGGCAGGATGCAGTAAAACCTATTCCCTCAGGACTACATTTTTCAATGCCACTTCATGGCACTCTGGTAAAGCAGTGGTTGTAGTCCACAGAACTTTAGTGGTCGGTAGAGAACGCCAAACACAGCTCTTTTCAAAGACATCCAAGTAGTCAGGACTTCTAACACATTCTTAGTGGGAATTTATTGTGAATTTATTGTGATTAAAATCAGAGGAATTTGTAAAAGGCATTTTCCCTCAGGTAACCATTTGCATTCTTGAAAAATATTTTAAAAGCATGGGAATTGTTAGCTGTGTGTACCAAAAGTGCAGAAGACATGCTTTCTTCTAATAGAGAAAGTCATAAGACAAGGAACCTGTCAGCTACTCTTGCTTCATCCAGAACTGTTCACCCTGAGAGAACCACAGCCTATATGTGTCCTTCTTCACAGTCTTTCAGGTGCAAGTATATTAACACTCCGTCTCTGCAGGATTCACAGTTTATGGCTTTTTGCCCAGCTTTATTCTTTATATTACTTACAGGATACCAATAAATGCTCTAAAAGATTGGGGACTAGAATAATGGCTTTCTGCTCTTCAAGAGGACCAGAGTTTGGTTCCTAGCACCCATGTCAGGCAGCTTACAACTGCCTGTAACTCTGCTTCTGGAGATCTAATGCCCCCCTCTGGACTCCTTGGGCACATGCATGCATACGCACATACCACATACATACACACCTGCATGCACATGTCAAACACATAAATATGCATTAGAAAGAAAATATTTTTTAAAAGATAAACTGGAATTAATGATCACCTCATGTTTCCAGCCAAGCTCTCATGTACATAAGACTGATGTCTGCCTGGGCTCTGATCCCCAGGTTCTCAATGACTGCAAAGACTGTGGGCCTCAAGCATCCGGTGGACAAATCACCTGGCTGAGAAGTGGTGCAGTTATCTCTCCAGCAAGAGAGGTTTTCTTTCTCACTTCAAACTTGCATGTATCTGCTACAATCTTTCCTAATGCTGAACCCTGAATTGTCTTCTTTCCTCTCAACAAGAGTGGGCAAAAGGAGGAGTTCTCAGCCATGGTCAAGGTCTGTTCCTGTAGCCAATAGCTACTGTGTCAGTCCACAAAGAAAACAAGGAGACGTTTTCATAATTGCAAACCCTGCCAGACCTTAGCAGAGGGAACTGCATATCTTAGCAAGCACCATTCCAGACAGGGAACCCCGGTCATCTAATCTCAGGTGTTTTTACTGATACAAAACCCCACCCCCTCATCCAAAGGCCTGAAGGAAACTTGTAGCTTAGTCTCATCTTACAATCCTTTAGCAACCAAGCTCTGTCACATTTACAGTGGGGAAGCTCAAGGTCTAAGGGGAGTGTTCGCTCCTTGTTGCCTGAGACTGTGGGAGAGAGACTACAAGAATTTCTCCACAGCACCTTTGCTCTTTCACACAGAGATCTCACTTAACCACAATGGCTCTGCCAGAGAGCAGTGAACAAGTGCAGGTCATGAAGGAACAAACATTTGAATCACAGATTTACTTCAAGCCAACACCTGCAGATAAAGCAGACTTCCAAGGCTTAGGCAGTCCTTCCCCCAACAATTGTTCCAAAGTCACATGAGCATAACTAGAAATAAACTCCCCTCAACATGTTCATTCTGGCTCAGTGCTGTTATTACATGGGGATTAGAAAGAAAGTGGAAACCCTATCTCTGCTGTGTAGAAAAGTTCCAGATATATTCAAGATGCTACAAAAGACATTTCCTCTAATGAGCAATAACTGTGTTCATTAGTGAACCATCCCGTGGACACGGGGTCTCATCATCTTGCCAATCAGTCAAGCCTCGCCTCCCAGGAAGGAGCAAGAAAGAGGTAGAGAGGAGTTGCCTTGTCTGTGGCTGGCGTGGCGGTTCAGAGGCTGCCGCTGTGTGTCCCGCGGCTGCAGGACATCAGTGAAGCCCAGGCACCAGCAAGTCCACACACATAGTGACAATCACGGAGATACTGCTCGATCGATGTCAGTTAAGCAAATAAACATAAACGAGGAGTCTCATTTCCGAGCATGCAAGCAAACTAACAATAGATGTGAAAGCTACTTCTGGAATAGGATTTCCTTTTAGGAACCAAGGGTCACCAGGTGTGGTGGCAAAAGCCTTTTTTCTCAGTAGAGGCAGGGGGATCTCTGCAAGTTCCAGAACAGCCTGGTCTACATGATACCATGATAGCCAAGGCAACGTGGTAAAACTCTGTCTCAGGGGAAGAAAAAAAACCAGCCAGAAAGTGCCTGGATTTAGACTCCCAGTACCCACATAAAATGCAGACCCAGTGTGCTCCCGTAAGCCAGGCTCTGGGGACGTGGAGAAGGCGGCTTACTGGCCAGCCTGTGAGTTGGTGAATGTCAGTTCGATTGCTCAGTGGGTGAAAGTACTTGCCACCAAACCAGATGGTCTGAGTTTGATTACTGGGACCCACAGGGTAGAGGAAAAGAAATTACTCCCCAAAGTTGTCTTCCAGCTTCACCCACAGGCTCTGGCATGCACACACACCTACCTGAAAAGTAATAGTGTAATTTTGAAACTAGAGAGTGATCAAGGAAGGCACCTAAGTTGACCTCTGGCCTCTACACAAGTGAGCATGCACAGAGAGAGGGTGGGGGACACGGGAGCAATAAGATGTCAGTTCCCACTTCCCCATTCCCTTCAAGCAAATAACCAAATATTCCAAAGTGTGGGCTTTCCTTGGGTGGGCACTGAACAGGCCCCTCTGGCAGCTCATTCACCCTGTCCTCTCTGGGTCCCTCTCAATGTGTCCATATGTTCTGTGTCGATCAAGGTCAAGTCCCTTCTGCTTTTGGCTTGGATAGGAACATAAAAACAGATGCCAGGGGCTCAGGGTGGGCAGCAGCAGAGAGCGCCAGCCCTGGCCTTCATTAGAAGAATCAACTCCATTTTGCTGCCTTTGTTTACCAAGCATCCTGTCACAGGACCAGATCCCTGCCATCCCATAAGCATGTGGAGCAAACTGCACGTCTCTGCCAGCCAGGAGTCTGTCAGGAGTCGAGCTGCTGTACTGACAAGCATTTTTGTGTGTTCACGTTCTTATTGTCTACCCCTGACAGAAAGGACTCCTCTCTTCTGTTGCCATTAAGTTCAGTCACGTGACTGCTTACAGACATTAATGGTCACTTGCTCTCAGTTTCTCTTAGTCAGTCTAACTTATTTTTTTAATATTTTCCGACATGCAGAAAATTGAGATGAGGTACAGAGTCTCTGACATGTCTCAAGTGTCCCTGCTGTGAGCAGCCTCCACGAGCCTGCTTTATTTATTATCCTTGATGTGGCGTTGATGCCGGGTTATACACTAATGTCCACAGTTAGAGTTCACCATGAGTGCTCTGGGGCACACACACACACACACACACACACACACACACACACCAGGAGCCACACGGTGGCAGGTAGAATAGTTGCTCTGTCCTTCTGTGCCCCCATGCTTCACCCGGTTAGTCGTCTTCCCATCCCCCAGCCCACAACCTGTGTACTAGAATTCTCCAGAGGGACAGAATCCATACGCCTGCATATCTTCATCTGTATAGAAAAAGGACGGGGGCTTCATTCACGGGACTATCTGTGATGACTGAGAAGTCTGTCAGCCTAAAGACATTGTAGCATGACACAGTGGAGGCCCTGGAACCAGGGAAGCCAACAGTAGAGCTCTCAGTTCAAGGACAGAGCCTGAGAACCTGGACCGGCTGTGTAAGCAAACACTGGAGTGCCTTGGGGTGTTGCTGCCAAGCACCATGAGAAAGTGCAGCACTTTTAACATCCCCCGCCCCCATCCCTGGGAGTCTCATGGGATCCATCCCAGCAGAGCTCCAGATTTGTAGCAAGTGGACAAGAAAGGCCACCCTGGCTTGAGGAACAGAGCTCAAACCCTTATTCCCAAGCTGCTGGGAATATTAGGACCAATGGTTCCTAGCTGAATCCCTTCTGAGAGAAGTTTCTCTCTGCCACGGAGAATTCCTAGGTTATATTCCCTTCCAGTAAGACAGACAGAAACCGCAGGCTGGCTGGAAGAATGCCACAAAGACCTACCCCTCGTTTCAATTTGGGAATGGTCTGAAAGACTCCCGGCTCTGGAATTCCCCTGCATCAGCCAAGGCCTCTGGTACCTATTAGGTCTGCAAAATGCCTCACGTAGACACTGAGAGATACTTATGGCCTTACAAAACAGCTTATTTTCTGCAGTTTACATACTGGCGTCAAGGCTGTTCAATTAAAAAAAAAGACTGGGGTTTTTAAGTGAAACAGCAGTCACTAGAGGGATCTCTCTGATTGGTCAGGACCTGAGCATGGGTACTTACTGGATTGGCTGGTTACATCTGGCAGGGAAGTGAGGGGTTCTCGGGAGAGCAGAGCGGGTGAGAGGACATGTGGAAAGCTCTAATTGGCCAGCAGCTGGCTTCAGGGCTTTCTGAGAAGTACCAGGGACTCCCGAAGAGCTGAGGTCAGGGCCCGCCCATCGCGAGGGGGTGCCCTGGTGGTCCTCTCAGTACCTATACTACACATCTCTTTCATTTGCTTGTTTAGAGCAACGACCTAACTTGAATTACATACCAGGCACATTTAAAAACCTGAAAATATAATAAAATTGTTTATTCGAGTCAATATGTCCAAAGCTTCATCATTCCAGTATACAATCAATATTTTAAAATAAATTTAAAGGTGACGGTTTAATTATTTTCTAGTAAATCTTGTGCCCGACAGCTACCACGCCACACAGCACAGCGGTGGGGAATACTCCAATAAATAGAATTTCTGAGTCATAAGACACACACTTCCAACATCAGTCAGTATTGACTATTTTTCCCCTCAGATTTTGTCCCAGTTACACTTTGACTGAAGCCTCTGAGAATGCCATTATTCCATAACCTAGACAAAACATGGATCTACTCAGAACCTTTGAGCTCTGGGATGGTGTGGGAGGGAAGCAAAGGAAGAAAGAAAAGCATCGAGAAAATATTGCAGAAGCTAAACGACTGAAAAATGGTTGAAAGAATAAAAACCATCACCACAGTCTGTATTTCAACAGAAACAGGCTGTTCGGGTTGCAGTATCTACTCTGCTCAGAACAAGAGCAGACCGCTTAATGTGAACTCATTTGATCTAAGACAGGAAATTCTGGCAGCAGATACCGGTATAATGCCTTCAGACCTGGGCTAGCCAATACAACCTCACTAGCCACGGGTGTCTATTCTAATTTTAGTATGTAAAATTTAAAATCGGTCCTTCAGCCACACTTAGCCACGTGCACAGCCAGTGACCATAGAGGACTATGCTCGTGGTATAAACAGGCATGCCACAATTCTGCAGAAAACATTGGACATCGTGTTTGAAAGGTCATTTAAATATCTTAACAATTGGTAGGTGTAAACAATGTCCTCAGAAGGTCCTTGAAGGCTCAGGGTCATCCAGATAAATCCCAAGGAACTCAACCAGCTCCTAGCGACAAAGACACCCATGCAAAAGCCAGTTCCCAGATGTCTGAGTCAGCGTGAAGCCCTGCTGGAGTTTACTAAGAAGGTATTCCAACAGCAATTCAATCAAGGTGCAAACAGAGAGAATAACAACCACCCGAGCTGGGTACAGGCTTCTCTCGGGAGACTCACAAGTTACTGTTATTTTTTGAGTGTTTAGCAGAACTGGCCAGTTGAATCATCAGATCTTCAGCCTTCCTTGGTGTTTATTATCGTCATTATAACTGATTTAATCTCTCCTTTCACAATCATTGGCCTGTTAAGATTTTCTCCTCACATTCCATTTTGTTAACTTGCAAGTCAGAAAACTGCCCTTGTCTTTGAAGTTAGCCAGTTTGTTGGTGTATCTATAAAGCCCTCGTGATAATGTTTCTGCGGTATCTGCTACAATGTGGCTTTTTTGCTCCTGAGACTTCTTTGCATAGTTGGTCTAACTACAGGTTTGTTGACCTTGGAAGAAAAAACAGTTTAGCGGGCTGTGGTGGCACATGCCTTCAATCTCAGAAGCAGGAGGATCTCTGTGAGTTTGAGGCCAGCCCAGTGTACGTAGTGAATTCTAGGGCAGCCAGGGCTACATAGTGAGGAAAAGAAAAAGAAATTAAACAACCTAACGGAAGATGAAGAGGTGGGGGGGGGGGGGCGCAGAGAGAGGCTGGAAATCAATTACTGTGCCAGAAGCCAACGAGCTCTTTGCTGATGAAGATGGCTGCAGGTTTTTATTTCAGAGTCATTGACTCATGGAAAATATCAAACAAAACATGAGAAACAGCCTTCCACAAAACCCAAACATTCCACTTCCTGTTGGGTTCAGTACTGGGAAAGTTCTTTGTGCCAAATGGGAGAAGTTTTGTTAAGAAGGAAGAGTAGAAAGAACCTTGGGAGTGTTGCCAGCTATGGAGAGATCATTGGTCTTCTGCAGTCCTGGGGATCTTATGGTAAAGCTGTGTTCCACCCCCTCCACCTACCCCACCTCTGTACTGCAGAAAATATTGCTCAGAGTTTATCCATTACACAGAATGGTTTGGCAGGAATAATTCTTGACCAAGACAACTTCCAATAATAAAGTCTGTAATATTATCCACAGAAGTGAGGAAATTGACCTAAACATCCACATTCAGAACTAAGAAGTTGGAGCATTGACTCACGCAGAGAGATCCGTGAGACACCGGGCTTCCAGAGCCCATGACCACCAGAGCTGACAAAGGCTGATGGCTTAGCTCGAGCTGAAGATAGCACCACCTAATCCCTGGGTTGGAGACCAGGAATAAATAGTTTGGTGCTGTACTTGAAAACATGAAAAATAAGACATGTGCTGTTTTTTGTATGTGGTGATACATTTAATAAAAATATGAACACTTGGGGCTGGGAAGATGGCTCAGTTAATAAGGTCCTTGCCAACTAGGAATAAGGCCCTGCATTCAGATTCCCAGCATGGATGTGAAAAGCAGGAAGTGCCAGCCCAGGTCTGTAACCCCAGCACCACAGGGGTGGATATAAGCAGGCCTGGAGTCACTGGCCAGCCAGCCTGCCCAAATCAGTAAGCTCAAGTTTAGTGAGAGAGCCTCTAGAGTAATCAAGGTAAGACACTTGACATTGACCTCTGCCCTCTACATGTATGCACACATGTACACACAAAGAAATGTTGGTACATGCATGGAAAAAATAAATGCCAGCTATACATAGTGGCAACTCCTCAAGAGAAGGAGACATGAGGAACTCAGAGCCTGTACTGTCTAGTTTTATACCAACTTGACACAAGCTAAAGTCATCTGAGAGAAGGAAATAAATTAAGAAAATGATTCCTTAAGATCATGCTGTCGGCAAGTCTGTAAGACATTTCCTTAATTAGTGATTGATGGGGGAGGGCCCAACCTATTGTGGGTGGTGCCTTTCCTGGGCTGGTGATTCTGGGTTCTATAAGAAAGCAGGCTGAGCAAGCCACAGGGAGCAAGCTAGTAAGCAGCACCCCTTCACGGCCTCTGACTCCAGGTTCCTACCCATTTGAGTTCCTACTCTGGCTTCCTTAAATGACAGACTACAATGTGGAAGTGGAAGTCAAAGAAATCCTTTTCATGGTGTTTTATTGCAGCAACAGAAACCCAAAGACAATTTTTAATATTTCATTCTCTCTTAAGAAAATCTGATGCAGAAATGGTTTTACATTGGAGACTTGTGGTGGGTAAAGAGGTATCAGTTACCACAGTAGTTAAATGTTTGTTTAAAATATTTCATAACAGGGGTTGGAGAAAGGGCCCAGGGTTAAGAACACTGTGTACTGCTCTTGCAGAAGACCAGAGTACCCATCCAAGTACCCGTGTCAGGTAGCTCACAACCACTGTTACTCTAGCTCCAGAGGATTGAACGCCCTCTTCTGGCCTCTTTCGATACTGCACTCACGTGCACAAACCCACACACAGAAACACACATAATCTGCTTTTTTTTTAATGTTTAAAATATTTAAAAGCAAAAGAAATTTGTGGGTTTTTTTTGGTTTTGTTGTTATTGTTGGGGGTGGTGTTTTATTTTGCTTCATTTGTTTTGTAGTCCATAGTGTCCTTAACCCTGTGCAGACACAAACGACGCTAGACTTCTTCCTCTGCTCCCACCTCCCAAGTGCTAGGAATACAAAGCTGTATCACCACACCCAGTTAATGCTGCACTGGCTGTGTGCGCTAGGCTAACACCCTAGCTGCTGAGCTATGTCCCCACTGCTACAAAAATAAAGTTTAATAAAATAATGCCTACTTCCCCCACTAGTCTCTGATCTGAGCTTCCTCTTCCATCTTCAGGAAAGGTGTGACACACAGGGAAGATGCCTGGAGCGCATCCAGATACCCTCCCAGACTCATCCTGCTCAGGCGAGCCTCCAGTGTGACTGTGGCACCAGTGTGTGGAGGCCCAGACAAGTGGACACATGGTACAGGGTTTGCGCTTTGCCCTAAAGGATTGCTGCAGGCACCCATTTCACTTGGATCAGAGCAGAGGGAGCAGTGGAGCTGAAGGAGCTCCACTGTAAACAGGAAGGCCCTCTGCTTACCTTGTCCTGTCTATCTAGGCTTGCTACCTCACCTCTGCCCACAGGTCAGAAAAGCAAGATTCACTGCTGTGAATGTGAGCAGTGGTCCTTGTATGCTGGCGCTTCAGGAACTCAGATTCCGCCCTGGCGATCCGTGCAGAGCAGTGGTGCCTGGGAACAGCTAAGAGCACAGGGGCCAGTCTGAGAGGCCTCCTGCCTTCCTCACCACCTTCTACTCAGCCAAGAGGCCTCTCTGCTCTGCAGAACTTCTCTGGAATGCTACCTACCTTCCTTGGATATCTGATAAAGATGATTTCAAGCCAAAACAAGTCGGAAGAGATAAAGAAGGCACTACATATCAAAAAAGAAAACAATCCATTGAGAAATATAACAATTGTAAGCATATTTGCACTGAATTTCCCCTTTTCATAAAACAAACACTAGCGAAGAAAAGCTGCGATAATCCCTAATACTAATACCATAACCGTGGCGTCCTCAGCACCTCCCATCAGTTCATCCAAGCTGAAAATCAACAGAGAAGCTTCGGGTGTAGGGCCAGAATCAAGAGCATGTGCTGCTCTTGTGGAGGACCCGAGTTCAGTGTCCAGGCCAGGAGGCTCCACTAGCCTGTAACTCAGTGTTCTACCTCTGCTGGCTTCTGAGGGCACAACAGCTTCTGAGACCCATCATTTAAAATAATGAAAATGAGAACACTCCGTAGTTAAACTGTACCGTACGTCACACAGACTGAATAGACAGCTACAGAAGATGCCAATAAATAGTTACAGAACTTTCTATGAATGGACCGTATTTTGGACATAA
Source organism: Cricetomys ansorgei (assembly GCA_026225945.1). Taxonomy (NCBI): domain Eukaryota; kingdom Metazoa; phylum Chordata; class Mammalia; order Rodentia; family Nesomyidae; genus Cricetomys; species Cricetomys ansorgei. The sequence continues at coordinate 2,601,484 of JAMJFZ010003061.1, forward strand.
AGCAACTCTTAACAAATACAAAGAATCAAATGTATTCCTGCGTCAGATCATAGAGGCATAAAACTAGAAAGTAAACAGCCGGAGAAACCACAGAAACTACACGAGTACTAGAGATTAGACATCACCCATTTGAGTGACCAGTGAGTCACTGATGAAATCGTGATAGAACGCACAATTTCTCATAACTTCTGGGATACAGCAGACGCGGCTCAAAAAAAATGATAGCTGTGAAGTGTCTACATTAAAAGATCAGAAATCTCAAATAAACAACTTAATGATGCATACCAAAGTCTTAGGAAAACCATAACAACGCGTGCTCTAAAGCAGGCAGTGGAAAGAGGTAATTAAAATCGGGGCAGCAAGTAATTAAAAGGGCACTAAAAGAATGGTGAGAGTCAATGAACGAAGAGAGCAACAAACTTTCAGCCAAACTAAAGACAGGGAAACAAAGAGGGAGGGAGGGAGGGAGGGGAGACCCCAGTTAATAAAAAAGTAGACATGAAAAAAGAGGACACTACAGCAGATACCAGTGACATCCAGGGGGCTGCTAGCGAACAGCTCTACAGCCTAATTACAGAAAAATCCCACAATGTCCAGAGGAAAGTGGATTGATTTCTAGATACCTATAGCTTAGCAAAATCAAATCAAGAGGACGTAAGCAACGAGACTGAAGCTATAATAGTCTACCAAAACAAAAAAGTCACCGCTGAATTCCACCAAGTCTTGAAAAAAAAAAAAAGCTAATGACACCCATGGTCACACAAAATCTCTTGAGTTCAAGGCCAGCCTGGTCTACATAGTGAATTCCAGGCCAGCAAGGGCTACATAGTAAGGAAGACATTTGGCATTGAACTTTGAACTCCACATGCCTCCACATGGACAAGCACACAGACACACATAGACACAGACTCTCACACACACACACACACACACACACACACACACACACGATTAGTATGTTTTTATCATAAGCAATGAAAATATATTAAGATCTTACAAGACAAGGTACCTGATAAGGAGAGGCAGGCCTCAGCTTTGGGTGACACCAAATAGAGGAATCGCAAAGGGAAGCTGGTAGGATGGTTCAGCAGTAGAGTGCTCACTAGGCAGCCTGAGGACCTGAATTCTGATCCCAAGATCTCATGTAAAAGCAGGCACAGAAGACACATCAGTAACCCCAGAGTGCCCCTGTAGCAAGACGGCAGGGCAAAACACTGAGGCTGTCCCTGGCTTCCACGTGCCTGCTGCGGCACACACTCGCGCCACACACAAATGTGTGCACACACACAAAGGGAAATAGAGTATCTGAGATGGGTGTAATAAATGAGAGATGGGGAAAGAAAAGTAAGGCGGTGTAGCTCATTTTGCCTTTAGTTTATTTCACTTCGCTCACTAAGGACCATCTTATTTGAAAATTTAAAAAATTATATGCAAAGAAATATGTAGCTGATCGTTGGGGGACGGGAGGCATTTTCTTCCTTGGTATAGCCACTGGCAAGTTGCCCACACTCTAATAAATCACCCACTGGTGCTCATGGAAGCAACACTAACTAAACTCAATGGGTCACAAAATAATTAATTTAATTTAAAACAAAAACAGGGCTGATGAGCTAACACAGTGGGTAAGGGCTTGCCACGCAAGCCTGGTGAGCTGAGTTCCATCCCTGGGACCCACTATGGAAGGAAAGAACTGGTTCCTAAAAGTTGTGCTCTGACTGCCTCTTGTGCCCACACACCCACATCGTGTGCGCACAGGGAAACAGTGAGAAATAAGATTTAAAAATAAAACAATACAGGCTGGAGCAATGGCCCAACACTAGAGCGCTCTGCTCCTGCAGAGAACGCAGGTCAGCTCCCAGCACCACACAGTTCGTCACATTCTATAACCCCAGGTCCAGGGGATCTGATGTCTCTCCTGACCTCTGTAGGTTCCTGCACACATATGGTACATATATGTCACTCGGGAATACACACATACACATAAAATTAAATAAAAATGTGTTTAAAAAGAAGAAAAAGAAAAAACATTTCTAGTTTGTTCTTATTTTTTTAATTGCCATATTTGTATGCATGTGTATATTTATGTATAAGTAGTGCCAGGCGGTACATACTTATAATCCCAGCATTTGTGAAGCTCAGGCAAAAGGATCACCATGAGTTCAAGGACAACCTGGGCTACATAGCAAGACCCTGTCTCAAAACACCAGAAAGCAAACCAAGTAACCCGTTACTATTTTTAGTTATCTTCTTCAAGTTGTCTGTTCCATTCAAATATATTTTATTTTCATGTAAGTGGCTAAACATTGAAAACACTTAAAAAATTACTGATACAGAAGTTGGGTTCCATCCATAGTCACGGGAGGAGGCAGCATGGGGGGAGCTGCCACAAAGTTCTCAACTGGCCAGAAACAAGGAGAGCAGTGAAGCAGCGCTGAGTCCTGCTCAGGGAGTAAGAGGTTCTGTATCAAGCGCAACACAGACAGGATGCCAGACCAGAATATTCAACCAAGAAAGAATGGACTTGAAGCATGTCACTCACACTGCATGTCCAGAGGCTAGACCTAAGCCCCAGCACCACATAAACTGGTCATAGCAATGACATCTGTAAACTCTCCACTCAGGAGGTAAATGAAGGAAGGTCATTCTCATCTATAAAGAGAAGTTGAGGCTAGCCTGCGCTACATGGGACCCTGCCCCTAAAATACATACATACATACATAAACACATTGTTCTTATTTTTCCATAAAATCTTACACTCACATATTTCCTTCTAAACATTCATAACTTTAGCCTTTGCTTCTGTCATTATATATATATATATATATATATATATATATATATATATATATATATTTTAAACTATGGTTACTGGTGATTTTGTATACTGGTCATGTTTCCAGCAACATTGATGAATTAGTGTCATTTCTGTGATTGGCCTATAGATGTCACAGGATCCCTTGTTCTCATCATCTCACACAATGGTAACCTTTTATTCTTTTTATTCTTTTAATTCTTTTAATAGTCCATTTGGTGGGATTTAATTTTCGCTTTGTTTTTTGAGACAAGGTCTCACTGTGTAGCCTTAGCTGGACTGAAAGTCACTACATAAACCATGCTTTCCCCCGTCTCACAGAGACTCACCTGCCTGTCTCTGCCTGCTGAGTACTGGAATTAAAGGCATGGGCCACCATTCTTGGCAACAACATGGGATTTAGAGTCACCATGGGAATAAACTCTAGACATGTAAACTTGCAGGCAATGGACGACCCTATTTTCAGAAAAAAGAAGGAAGACATCTGAGGACCAATGCCTGAAACTGACCTCTAAGCTCCATGTGCATGCCATACATGTGTGCACCCATACCTCCTCAACACAGACACACGGATTTTTCCATCTGTCTTCCACTTTGATTCTGATTGCCTCCAACCATATGATCTCATGGAATTGCTTTCCCAGAAACCCCACTGCTGTAATATCCCCATGCCTGCATTTATCATATCATTATAACAGAAAGATCACTTGCTCTCCTACATCATGATAAGCCTGGAGTCAGCTGGTAGACGTTACAAGGGTGCACAGACCATAATGAGCTTCAGTGGACAAGGTATGCAGATGCAAGCACAAGCTGAAGACTTCCTGTTTGTTTTCAGGGGTGGGTGGTATAGCCATTTATTTAATCCAGCATTGTATGAATAAAAATACATGAGACATGCTTATCTTTAGCCTGAAAGACCTCAGCAGAGAGCACAGCAGCCATCTTCCAGCTCCGAGAACTCCTCCTTTGTCCTGGCAGTGCTGTCTCACAGCAGTCTATTTGCATGCTTGACACAAAAGGGGCCAGGCCACACCTGCGCAAGCCATATCCATGTTACAGTAGGGGAGCCACAGGAAAACAGTAGAGGCCAAGCCACACCTAACACCGCCTCTGGCCCGGTGGACTACCCAAGCGACCTCTCTATCAGCAACTCTGTTTACATTGCGCTACGGGAGAGCAGCTTTTATTTACATTAGAAAGCAGGCTTTTCAGCTATAGAAATCACACATCCTGCCAGGCTTCAGGCTGCCAGGACAAAGAATGTCTTATAAAATACTAGGGTGCACACAGAAATCCATGGATATAATTATTTAGAAATAAGTTCAATTATACCCCAACAGGGTGGCATCTGCTGTCCTTGCTTTTAACCTAGTTGTTTCTCCAATTGAGCTTAAATACATGTATGTTTTATTGTTGGTGTTTCTTTTTCTTTCTTTCTTTTTTTTTTTTTTTTCTGGTTATGGGCTCTTTGTGTTGTTACTTCTCTTGAATAATTCCAGCACTCTGTGTGTTGCAGTCTGGGGCTATTCTTTCAGACTGATTTTCTGATTTCATGTTTGGAGCCACTGTTCCTTCTGCTTAGTGTCTACAAAATTTCCCACTAGCTTTTTGTAAAAATTTTCCTGAAAGCTCGTCTTCAACTGAGCCTTTATTTTCCAGGAGACAGCTCTCATGACCAGTGATTTTTCTGTCAGTGTCTACAAGCATATCATGCATACTGCTCTTTCATGTGTGCTGTAGAAGTTTATTTTTAGTTATATATAAAATAATTGTTTTATGCACCGTTAAGTGAGGGACTCCCTAGGTCTTGGCATTATGTATTGTTTGCAGGTGTTGGATTTATGTGAGGAATGTTTGGTTGCTAAGGATCTGCATGTACTATCAGAACGACTGAGGAGTTCTGGATCAATAAAAACACCTGAGCTCACAGCTCAGGGTTCCACTGTACAGGAAGGTGCTTGCCATGATGGTGGTTCCCTCTGCTGGAGTCTGGCAGGGTTTGCACCTATGAATGTGCATCCCGTGTCTTCCTTGGTGAGCCTACACAGTAGGTGTACATGTGGGGCATAATATTTAAAGGGTGTCATCCATGATACACACAGGCTTCAAAATCTCTCAGAGAGGAACTGAAGTGAAGGCTTAGCTGTTTCAGCCCCATGGATCCAATGCCTCTGATCTCCACAGGCATACACATGATTTAAAATAAAAATAAAAATGTAAAATAATCTCTTAGGGTGCTAGAGAGGTGGCTCAGTAGTTAAGATCATTGGCTGCTCTTCCAGAGGACTAGGGGTCCATTCCCAGCACCCACATGACAGCTCACAACTGTCTGTAACTCCAGTTCATGTGCATCTGACTCCCTCACACAGACATACATGCAGGCGAAACATAAAAATAATAAAAAAATAAATTATTTTTAAAAAGATAATAATCTCTTAATGTGTAAATTAGGATACTACTTTCTTACAGAAGACTTATTTTGGGGTATGGAGAAATGGCTCAGCCATTAAGAGCACTTGTTGCTCTTGTGGAGGACCTGGGTTCTAGTCCCAGCTCCCACATGGTGGCTCACAGCCATTGCAACTCCAGCGTCCCGGGATCCGATGCCCTCTTCCGGCCTCCGCAGGCACCAGGCATGCATGCCGTGCACTTCCATTACATGTAGTCAAAACACTCTTACACATAAAAATAAATCAGTATTTCTTGAAAAAAAAGACTTTTTTTCCACTAGGAAACAAACAAACAAACAATAACAACAACAAGAAATATGTACAGGAAAAGCTGCCTTGCCATCTTTCCAATTTCATTCAATGGGTGATTTGTGTTTTGTTTTGTTTTGTTTTAGCCCCGGGCCCCTTTCACTGAGCATTCAGCCCCATAACTGCCCGGCTGTTTGCTTTCTTGTTCTGGTTCCCGTGTAGAACTGGCCCAAGGCCTTAACTGTCATCTGCTGGGTCCCCACACCCACCCACCTAATAACAGCAGGGCAGGCACACCCTCACCCCAGCTGCTAGATGCTTGCTCTCTTCCAAACTCTGCTTTTCCATTCTCTGGATTCCAGTAACCGGTCTGATTTGGTTTCCTTTGTCCCACATTTCTGTTTTCACATTAGTCTGCTTCCCCTGGGTCCCCCTTTCCTCCATAGATGCCCTCAAAGCTAACCAGATCATATAGTCTCTGATCGAAGCCAGGATCTATGGGTATTGTCAAACACTGCCAGCAGCAACTCCTCCAGAAGTCGGCCAGAATCTTCTGGGGGAAGGAAGCACTGGCTCTGTCTGATTGCTGACTGGGTAATTTCTGCTTAACAATCACCTTTCTGTGCTGTGCTGAACTAGATCGGAATGCTTCTTGCCTGCCAAGTTCAAAGGATGAGCTCATCCTCACGGGGCACTGGGGGAGATGCTCCGGCAGGAATCTTTTACAAAAGAAGTGCATGTGGCCTGTAAGACTCAAACTCAGCAGTAGATCCTTGAGAAAGTATCCCTGTAGGGTGGTGGTGGTGGTGGTGGTGGTGGTGGTGGTGGTGGTGGTGCTACTGATGATGATGATGATGATGATGATGATGATGATGATGATCTCAGCTGTGGCTGCTATTTGGGAAACATCTCAGATTTGTTTGTTTGTTTTGTTGTGTTACTTATTTGCTTTGTTTAAAAACAAACAAACAAAAAACAGTAAGTAGCATATGCATCTCTTCCAGGTGGAGCAGGCTTGAGGGGCATAGCTAAACTGGCAGTGTTTGAAAGTATCTCTTCCAGTGTGTGATGCCAAGAGGAAAGTCAGTATTTCAGGGATGAGGTGTCACTGAGTCCCGATTCTAAAGTCCCTCCCAAATAGCCTGGGTGTCAGTGTTCTTCTGAATAGACATTACGAGTGGGAAGGGCAAAGGCTCCGTGGCTGTACTTGAAGAGTAATCAGCTCAAAGCTAAGCCTGTATTCCCATCCCAAGTAGACGTTCTGCTTTTGTTTTGTTCTGTTTTCTTCTGGGAAATGGGAGCTCGTGTACCCCAGGCCGGCCTTGCATTCGCTGTCATAGTCAGCTTCAGATGTCAACTTGACATAAACTAGGTCACCTGAGAAGAGAGAACCTGGAAGAATAGCCCAGATTAGCTCATGGCTGTGTCTATGAGGCATAAAAAACAAACAAAAAACTCCTATCAATTAGCGTAGGAAGGCCCAGACCACTATGGGTGGTGCCATCCCCAGGCAGATGGGTCTGGAGCCAAAGATGACCTTGAACTTCTGATCCTCCTGCTTTTATCTCCCAAGTGCTGCATGATCCCCCCGTGAGTCCCCACATCTCACCACTCTGGAACACCCACCCTGCAGGTCCTGGACCACTAGGTTTGGGTAACAAGACCCTGAAGAATGTGAAGGTGTGTCCCATGCACTTGCTGGTGACAGGAGTGGACAAGAAGATGCTGTGTTTTGTGTGACTTACATTTAGGACACTCAGACTTTTCCCGTGGGGACTTGGGTGGTACTGACTGCGGGGAGCAACTCCTGCAACCCCCACCCCACCCCGAGCCCAGAGCACCCTGTTTAGACATGCACACTGCAATGTCCAGGCCCTGCCATGCTGTTCCCAACATCCACCCCCTCTCCTTCCTTCAAAGCAGAGAGGCAGCCATCCTGCCAAATGGCAGGAGAGTAAGATGAAGCCAACTGGGATTTCTTGTCTTTTCCCCAGGCTGCTGCCCAGGTTTTCCACACACAGGGAGTTCTGCCAAGATGCCTGGAAAGTGCTGGCATCACAGTATCCCCATGTGTAAGGTGGCAGAAGAATGGTGTACACCATGGCTGCCTGTAGGACAGGGCTGTGCTCTGCCCCCAGCCTGTGTAGCACGACCTGCCCCTCAGGTATCAAATCTCCAGTTATTTGGTGATAGTCAGACATAATACAAGTGGCTTGGGAGGGCGAGAGGGAAGCTTGCGACCCCGGGCCCACATGGCTTCTGCCCTCCAGTGACTATGTGCTCCCCAGGGCTGTGGTGAGCAGATCAGAAGAAGTAAGACAGCAGTTCCTGGGCCAGGAACATGGGTCATTTGGCAGAATGCTTACCTAGCATGCACAAATCCCAGCACCACATAAACTGAACATGGAAGTGCACACCTGTAATCCCAGCACCCAGGATCAAAAGTTCAGCACCAGCCTGGTCTACACAGTGAGTTCAAGGCAACTCTGGGCTATGTAGACTCTGTCTCAGAGAGAAGCAATTCTTTCCCTGAGTAGCTAGAACCTGCTGGAGGCTCAAACTTGGATCAAAGTATTCACACAGATTCTACTTGGTTCAAAACCTCAGAAGCAGAGCTGTGTGGTCAGGTCAGGAAAACTCAGAAAGCCGGAGGCTGGAAGGATGGGCAGGAAGTCAGGAGGTGTTTGTGGGGCAGTGGGTGGGTAGAGAGCTAGTAAGGTCATGGCAAGGAAGAGGCTCTCCCCCAGGTTATGGCTTACGTGACAGATGGTTTGTGTAGAAATGAGCCCTCCCCTACCAACCATCAATCAGGAAAATGTGCTGCAGCCTTGCCACAGGCCAGTCTAGGAGGTCATTTTCTCAGCTGAGGCTCTGACAATGGCTCTGGCCTGTGTCAAGCTGATGTAGAAACCCGCCAGCCCAGAGCCCTCCAGGTCAGCCCCAAGCTGTACTCCTGATTAAACAGCCTGTCAAGGTATTGTAAAACCCTCCTCCAATTTTTGTCATAAAGCTTCATTTTTAAAGATGACAAAATGTTGCCAGATGGTGGTGGTGCACGCCTTTAATTCCAGCCAGAGGCAGGCAGATCTCTTTTAATTCGAGGCCAACCTGGTCTGCAGAGTGAGTTCCAAGACAGCCATGGTAAAAAAATAAAAAATAAAAAACAACCTGCCTCAAAAAGCAAAACAAAACAAACAAACATGACAGACTGTCTTAACAGATAGTCACGAAATCACTGGACCATGAAGAGTTTTCAAGGAGTCTGATATGAGATACTCAAGTAAACTATAGTTGCACCTGGTGACCGTGTCTCTTGAGTGCTGGGGAAGTCTATTTCCAGTTATGCTCATGTAAATTTAAAACAATTGTTTTGCGCATTGCTGGGGGAAGGGCTGCCTAAGCCTTGGCGGTCTGCTTTATCTGCAGGTGCCGGCTTGATGGAAATCTGTGATTCACATGTTTGCTTCCTCATGGCCTGCACCTGCTCACGGCTCTCTGGCAGAGCCATTGTGGTTCAAGTAGCTTGCACTCTGAGGTCTCCAGGCGAAGAGCAAAGTTGCTGTGGAGGGATTCTTGGAGTCCCTCTCCACAGTCCCAGGCAACAAAGGGAAGACACTCCCCCTGGGCTTCGAGCTTCCTCACCATAAAGGTGACATAGCTCGGCTGCTAAAGCATTGTAGGATGAGACTAAGCTACAAGTTTCCTTCATTATGTAAATAGGCCTCTGGATTAGGGAGCAGCTTTGTATCGATGAAACACGAGTTTTTGTATCAGTAGAAACACCCGCGAGAGCAGACTATTGCGGTTCAGCTGTGCAGGATGGCGCTTGCCATGACAAGCTGCCAAGGTCTGGTAGGTTGGTGTCTATGAAAATGCCTCCTTGTCACTTTTGCTGAGCTCGCACAGTAGCTACTGACTACACTTGAGTGTCACTGTCCCTGTGTAATTAAACATCCTGAAGATGGCTAGTTTCCCAAGTCGGTGGCTCCCAGCTGCCCGCAACTCCAGATCCGGGGCATCTGACATCTTCTGACCTCCAAGCTCACCGTACTCACATGCACACACACATAAAAATAAGAAGAAGATACTTGTAAACCACCGTTTAAAAATGTGGTAATTTGGCCTTGTGGTGGTGGAGCACACCTTTGGGAGGCAGAGGCAGGCGGATCTCTGTGAGTTCGAGGCCAGCCTGGTCTACAGAGTGAGTTACAGGACAGCCAGAGTTACAACAGAGGAACCCTGTCTCAAAAAACAAACAAACAAACAAACAAACGTGGTAATTTCTTAGGGAAATCCCCAATTTTTTTTTTTAAACATCTTAAGAGTGAGGACTTAACAAACATGGCGGTTGCCGTGAGTGATCGGCAGATCTGAGCGATGACTATTCTCAAGCTTGGAAACTGCAGATCAGTATGAATCTCCTCCCAGCTCCCATGAGCTGAGACTCGGCACCGCTGCGGCCAGCGCACTCTTGGGTCTCCAGTGGCACGGGAGTCAGTACGTAAGCGGAGGCAGGATCAGAGGAGGGTTGGCCTCGGAACCCATCCACGCAGCTGAGAGGGTTCTGTTATTCGCAGGCTTTTCCTACTGTGTCTTTGGCGTGACTGGGGACTTTACACGCTCAAGGCCTTGGGAACGCTGGGCAAGTACTTGCTACTGAGCACCAAACCCAGCCCAGCTTTGCAGGCTTTCGAGCTCATGGCATGGTGGCTTCCTGCAGAGCAAGCAACAGGCAACAAGTAGCATGGAGCCAGAGACTTTCCACAGGCTGCCTTCGTAGACATCCTCCAGAAGGTGGAGAGATAGGTTTGGGGCCTGGGCCTTCTCCAGTGTGACAGGAAAGGAGGAGGGGCTGGGAGCTACCACTCCTATCTGAATGGGGGTGGGGTACAGGCGGGGTATGGGAGGCCTCAGAAGAAGGCAGAGCTTTACAACCCAGGTGTAGAGAAGGAAGGCAGGCATGACCAGAGAAGCTCATGTAGGGCCATGCTGTGGCTGTGCCTGAGCCCAGGGAACTTTTGAAAAGTACGTTTGTCAAGGCTCCATAACTTTACCCCAGAGTCAGATTTGCCTTTCCTTGGGAAAACTATCTCACATGAAGCAAAGCCCCACCATGGGATCCCTGCAGGACACTGTCAGATCACATGGACCCTGAATGTGGATACTGTGTGCAAACACCAGCTCTGCCTGATGCTGGAGGAAAAGGGAGGGACACACCCCCATGCAGAGGCACACCATGGCCTTGGAGGGCCAGGGCACAGACATACCTGTGAGCCATGGCTGCTGTCCCCAGGTAGTGGGTGACCCATCCCACTGCCAAGTACCCCAGGAGAGGCAGATCTCCGAACAGGAGGTGGGGACTGGAGCCTGGCCCTCCTCCCATCACCATTGTTCATGGAGGACCAGGCACTTGTCACCTCAACCTCCCCCCCCAACCCCAGAGTTCTAGGGCAGGCAGCCCGCTTACCTCAGAGCCACCAACATTCTTTGTGGGTCTCTAATGGGCTGTGGACTGGGAACTGTCCCAGCCTCCCTGACTTCAGCTACTCTCCTGGTGCCAAAAGGAATAGAAGCCAAAAAAGAAAGCAATGTGAGAGCAAAAACTGAGGAAGATATGTGCCGAGAGGCTCACGGGCTTGCCTTCTACCCTTGATCTCAAAGCTTCAGGAAGATGCAAAGTTGCAGTCCACGTGTTAGATGTCCTGGAGTTGGAGGACACAGCAGTCAGTTTCCTGGGTTCCCTGCAAAAGTCCAAGGAGACTTCTGGTAATGAGCACGAGAGGGCCCCCACAATGCAGCGAAGAGGGAGCCTGAGCAGCTGGCTGCTGCAAGAGAGCTCCCAATACCCAGGATTTCAAGACCCAGCCAGGAGCCAGCTTCCTGCTGCCTCTCTTCCCACAGGAAGCCAGACTCTCCCAGGGAATGGCTGCTTCATTATGGAGGCAGAAAGAAGCCTACAGAGCAGGAAGGGAAGGGCCTCGGTCTGAGTACAGTTTCTGCCCAGAGCTGGGTGGAGATGGCAAGACGTGCAGACTGCTGGATCTCCGTGCACATAGCACAGGGAAAGCTCTGATCCAGGGGTGGGGCCTTTAAAGGGCAGGCTGGCCTGTTCTGCTGCTGGGAATATATATATATATATATATATATATATATATATATATATATATATATATATATATATATATATGATTAGCTTACAAATTAATGGGCTTCCTTGTAACATTTCCATATACCTATGTAATTATATACTGTTTTCGTCCTCCTCGGCCGTCTCCCCATCCCCTAAATATTCCCCCTCTGCCTTTTCATTTCTTGAAACTACATACACTGTACGTCAAGGTTCCAGGTTAGTCTGTGTTCACAACTTAAACCTACCCCAGAATCAGATTTGCCTTTTCCTGGGGAAACCATCTTGCATGGAAGCAAAGGCCCACCGTGGGATCCCTGCAGGACACTGTGGGGATCCCTGCAAGCCACATGGACCCTGGATGTAGATGTTGTGGCGGATGCCAGTTCTACCTGATGCTGAAGACAGAGGAAGAAGCACATGACCCGTCCAGATGGCATGCTATGGCCAGATGTGCTCCAGTGCCCTCTGTTGGTGTCATCTGTAGCCCCCAGGTCTCTCCTTTCCTCTTAGTATTAGACCTGCTACTACCATGTCCTATGTTTTTATATAAATTTAAATGTATATTCCTCATATGAAAGAAAAGCACAGAATAAGAAAGCACAGGACACTTGTCTTCCTGAAGTTTGGCTTATTTTGCTTAACATAATGGTCTCCAGTTGTACCCATCCTCCTGCCAGTGTAATAATTTTCATTTTTTTACAGATGCTACTATGACCTCCATGAGCTCAGAGGGCTCAGTCCCCCGGCCTCGGGCGCCCGCTACTATGACCTCCATGAGCTCAGAGGGCTCAGTCCCCCGGCCTCGGGCGCCCCCTTGCGTTCACATGCTCCTTGCATCTCTCGGTCCCCACCGACGTCAGGGACCAAAACGGTGCCCGGCTGCCTGAGTCCCGATCCTCTTTAAGGTGCCTGCGGTGCTGGTACAGGTAAAGGGGGCGACGGGCGAGCGGGAGCTTCGGAGATAACTCTGGAAGTTGTTGGAAGAAGCAGGAAGGAGCTCCGGACGGGAGGGCCGCGGCGCCGGTCGTGTCCTTAGCCGGGTCTGCAGCCCCAGATGCTGGGCAGGGATCCTTCGAGGCTGATCCGCCTGCCCTGGGTGGTCCAGAAGTCCCATTTTCCGGGGACAGGCGTCCCAGCTGCTTCAGGGGTGCTCCCCGCTGAGGTCACGGGGTGCTGGCCCTCTCCGCGTTTTCTGGGACTGGTAGGATGCTGCCCCCTGCTGGCCACCCTACCATAAAAGACGCTCCAAGCTGTCCCTTCCTGAGACCCTCTCCAGGGCCGAACTCACCTACTTACCTGGCAAGAGAGCCCGAGGAACACCAGGAAATAGCATCTGTCCGGGTTCCTTACACCTGGGGAACTGTGGTTGCTGAGGTTTCCGGTGGAGTCCAACAAGGGGTTCTGGAGTAGCTCCCTCCCTGCCCCTGCCCTCCCTCTTTCCAGAGCTCAGGTCTGACCAACGCTGCCCCAGTGGTCCACCTCCATCACCTCCAGTCGCTCTTTCCTCACCCCAGTGACAGTGGCTAGATAAGGGAACGCCAGTTGCCCGCTTCCTGTAGGTCGCTCCTTCACTGGAGGCTACACACGCACACACACACACACACAGACACACACATTCACGGGGGGGGGTGGGGGGGGAAGGAGGGACTGCTCCCGTACGGTTCTCAGACTGGCCTATCAGACTAACCCTCTGAAGATTTATAAGGATGCTCTGTTTTGACATTTTAAAGCAACAGTCTTTTCAGTTATTGATAGAGGAAATGTTGATTGAACATAAAAGAGAAAGACAGCGTCCTGGAAAGATTGTGACCCCAGAAGTGGAGAACTCAGTGCCTGAGGTTGGGAAGGGCCCTCACAGCTCCCCACTGGCCTAGAGGCCCCAGAAGGCAGAGGCAAGGCCACTGGAAGGGTAGCAGGCTGCTCCCAGCTTCCGGCCAGTTGAGAAAGGAGCGCTATACTGGATGAAACGCAAATGGGTGTACTCCAGCTGCTGAGATTTGTTAAGTTCCAGGATACAGCTACACAAAAGCACTTCCCTCAGAACCTAAATTTCCAAAACTTGTGAGCTGGAGTGTGTAGCTTACTGGCAGGGCATTTACTTACCCAGCCTATATGAGCTCCTGATCCCCAGAACTGGGACAAAAACCAACAACAACAAAAAACAAACAAACAAAAAATCATGCCTCTAGAGACTGGAGTCGGGAGGGCTGGCCATGCCAGACCGGGCAGAATCCGAGGCTCTCTGGATGCATGGACGCCTTCCTCTGCCTCTCCAACTATGTGATCCAGAAATAAGCCCTTTTCAGTTAGAAGAACCCGTCTCCAACCACCTCTGTTTCCATTTAGGAGTAGAGTATTGTTATAATGGAGCCCTCTCACCACACTGGCATTTAAGATGTCACAGATAACCAGACATAGCTTAAAGTGGGGAGCGGGTGCACCTCTACATAGTGCCCCCGAAGGCTGCAGAGCCATGGAGGGAAACACGTGTGAATGGAGTACAGGCTTTGAACAGCACATGAATAGAATCAAAAGGGAAATCGGAATGCTTAGTTGGGGCAGACCAGCAGATCCTGGCTCTGTGAAAGGCCTGCTTTGTGTTTTCATGTTGCTTGGCCTTTCCCTACAACCCCACCCCCCACTCAAGCACCACTGACTCTGCCTTCTAGATTAGTACTTAACACTTATTTTCAAGTGTTTGGGGTGTCGGAAAGCAACTGTAATAATAAGATTCTTCCCAAGCTAAAATGGAATGAAGAGGCCCCTGTGGACTGAGGCTTATTAAATATGAAGTATGCTTGTCAGGGGGGAAAAAAAAAAAAAACTTTGTTTTTATAAACAGTAGAAGTGTCACCATGGTAACACTTCTTGGTTTGTTCTGCAACCCATAGAAGCCTCAAAGCCAAATTATGGCCGCCTTTCTCTCTGCTTGCCTACATTTCTAGAAACATCACAAGCCAAAATTCCATGATTTGCCTGCCTGCTTTCCAAGCCCAGAAAATATCATTTTAAAAGTCTTGGGGACGCAGTGGAAACCACTGCCAAAGCTTCTAAATGAAAGTCATTTCTCACACATACACAAACACACACAAAGACACATTTGTCTGTCAAACTACAGTGTGCCTCTCCTTTTTTTTTTAATTTTTATTTTATATAACCCAGGTTTCCTTGAGCCTTACAAGCTCTCAGAGCCAATGAAATGGCATTAGCATGTAACCCACAGTGACTCCCATTCCTCTCTCTCATAAAGGCTATGAGCCTCCTACATACGCTCCTGAGAATTTTGAGGGGTGTTTAGGCATGGTGCTGACAAAAATCCACTTCCAGGAGCAGTGTGGCCTATCAGCATTAATGTCCCCAGTCTCTCCCATCAGTGTGGAGAACTTTCCAGAAGCCAAGCACTTGCTGATGTGTGAAGCAGCCCGGAAAAGTACCTCCCATCGCTGTGTGTCACTCTGTGCCCTCTCTCATGCTGGCATTTTTCAGTGGTAAGCGTAAACTGTACTCAGACAGCCCTGCCGTGCAGAAAACCCAGCACCCATCCAATAGCCAGGGTGTGATGGCTCCTCTTAAGACTATATCCCCTCCTCATATCTGTCCATGAGATCTGGAATCTTCCAAGTAGCCACACTGGAAGCATGTCTGTACGCTTAGCCCCAAGCAAGGGTTCCCCCTTGTCCATGTGACAAAAGACCACTAAAGAGTGTCAGCCACCTTGTGGCCATCTGATGAGGTGGAGAAGAGCTGGCACCCAGCACCAAAGGAAAGGGTTGCTCCACTCCAAGAGAAAAATAAATCGACAGCAGATTATTTTCCTATGGCAGGTCCCACTTCAGGATTTGCCACATTGCACTCCACAGTCCAACTCTCTGAAGGACGGGAGCGTCAGTAACAGCGAGTCGACAGGATAGAGAACTTTATTACTTCCAAGTATATAAAGTGTGAGATTTATGGCTGAGCATGGAAGATGACTTTGGCCTGAAACGTTCTCAGAGATACCAGGGAGATGTCCTGGCATGGAACCAGACCCGCAGACTCTGATGTTGCAATAAATCAAGTAACAGTTGTTTATCAAGTGTGGTCAGATTTCGGGTTTCTCTGTTTTTCTTATTTGGCTTGCTATAGTTTTGCTTTCTTTTTTAAAATGTTTTTAAAGTTCTTAATAAAGGAACCAGCCTTCCCTCTCAAATACTTACTCCCCATTCACATTTCTAATGAGTGTTACCTTCCATGTGTTATATACATCACTGCACTGAAAGGCCTTTTTTTTAAAAAAGAGATTTAAAAGCTTTAAGACTCCAGTTTAGTATCTGTTTTCAGAATCAGCTAGGCTTCAAGCCACATATCTCTAATTCCATTGAGGGTAGCTGGGAATCAAGATGGCACAGATAGGAGTTTATACCGGAGGGTTGGTCCAGCAAAAAAGAAAGGACACCCCTGGTCTGCTCTGGCACCACCCAAGGAGCAGGGAGAAAGACGATAGACTCTTTGGAAACACTTAGGGTTTCTGCATCATTACTTTCCTCAAAGTATTGCAAACATTTGCACATTAAGGGCGAGGACTTCTGATCTTGTTTCGTTGAGCGTGTGCATGCTCCTTCCACACAGAGCTTTCGTAGACGTAAGTAGACTGCTCAAATATATGAAGGGGTGGACAGTACTGTGACCCCTGCAGGAAGATGGGGAGCAGTGGCTCCCGCACAGCCTTCCAACGGGCTAATGGTGGACTCGAGCAAGTTTGAGAGCAAAAATGATCTTTCTCAAAGTATATGCCTCTGATCATCACTGGAGATTGTTAAAAATGCAAATTCCCACACCCACCAGGGATCCTCTTCTGTTGACCAGGAATCTGTTCCTCTTTAATCGTGTCTTAGACGTAACACCATTTAAGAGCTAGCTCTTTTTGTGAGGTTGTGCTCTGCTGGGAATCAGAGATGACCAGGACACCAACACTGTGGCTGAGGACCAGAGCTGTGCACACAGATTCACACCATCGAATGTACAGCCAGAAGCCAGAAGTGCAGAAAGCAGCTTTGGGTCAAGACTGGCACATCATTTAACTAAAGCAAAAGCTCTCAAAGAATTCCCAGAAGTGATTTCCCAAGAATAACAAAATGAAAAGACTTAACCAAGAAGCTTCTCTGCTTCCCTGTCCTTGAAAAAGAACAAAGAGTAGAATGTCAGCTAGAAAGCTAAACTTAATTGCAACTCCTCGAATTCTCTCCTCTCCCCTAGGGAGTCCAGTAGAGCTACCCCACCCCACCCCCACCCCCACCCCCACCCCCATTGCTGAGAACGGGCTTATCAGAAACTTCCCAATCTCTCTGTGCAAACACCAGACATCCTTAGTGTTCCTGCCTCCTCACCCCTCCCTAGTGGTATTGGTCACCAGGCCCAGTCAATTCCTACCAATCATTTTAGAGGTCAACTCCCTGGGGCCAATCCTGAATCCCCAAGGCATGTAAGTCCCTGCTTGCGTTCTTTTCCTATATAAACTCAACTCCTCCTGTGAGCGGGGCCGCACCTGCTCTGTCAGGGAGGCGTTTGTCCGTTTGTCCCAGCTTGAGTCTGAATTAAAGAGAACCCGTGTGTTTTGCATCAGATCGGACTCCTTGGTGGTTCTTGGGGATCTGAACGTGGCACAACAAAAGCACACAAAAAACCAAACACTAGGTGTAGGGTTCTGACAGACCACAGCCTGACAAACCTGGCATCTGCACCCTGAGAACAAAGGGCTCAGAGGGGCCCAAGCATGGCATCAGAAGGCCCTGCCCTTCCCCCTTCCCCCGCCCTTAGTAAACCATTGGATCACACTTCTAAAGCTAGCCACCAAGGTCAGTTCCCTTATTTGGCCATTAACTCTGTTCCGAGACTAAGCACCAAGGCCCCCCCTCGGCCCATCAAAGTCCAGCAAAATCCGCCACTGGATGTCCTAATCAACATGCCTGGTCATAACCCACCAGCTTCTCCGCACTTGTCCTCCCTTTTTTGCTTGTTAAAAGTACACCTGCAAAGTTTTTTCTTTGCTGTTTCTGTCTAACTCAGGAGCAGCTGCCTTCACTTTTCCAGCTTGATAAAGGATCTCTTTGTGCTGAAAACTGGTGTTTGGGTGGGGTCCATGCATAATCTGGGGTCTAGGAGGGAGTACCTCAAAGCGTGCAAAATCCCTTCACTAGGACCCAGTATTGGACAG
This sequence comes from Cricetomys ansorgei, assembly GCA_026225945.1. Lineage (NCBI taxonomy): Eukaryota > Metazoa > Chordata > Mammalia > Rodentia > Nesomyidae > Cricetomys > Cricetomys ansorgei. Next base: position 2,619,321 of record JAMJFZ010003061.1, read on the forward strand.
TCCAAATACCAGAAATATCTGTTACCAACCTAAAGTGACACACCTATTCTAGTAAAATGATGCTTAGTAAAAATTATGCTTAGAAATAGCTCCAAGGGAAAAAAAACCCTCAAGATGTTCATAACCAATATAAAACTGGCAGAAAGTAGAAGTAAGGTGTGAGAAGAAAAAGTAAGTAATAAAAAGAAAGAAAGGTGTGAGAGGCAATGGCAGGAGGATTGAGTATGAGGCTAGCCTAGATCTAATCTAAAAAAGATGTTAAGTGACCCATCCATGACACCTGAAATGTCAGCAGTGGCTTCGGTGCAACACCATGAGAACACTCAGAGCTCACAGTGTGAGAAGTGCTTCGTCACACTGTTTGGGGGCACAGGCTGCCTTTGCAGCACCCACACCAGGCAATAGAACCACCTGTGAGTCCAGCTCCAGGGGATCCAACACCTCTGACCTCTGGAAGCACCTGCACCAAGGACATCCAAAGGAAGCCATCCCATAGAGGAAGCATAAGAGACAGGGCAGCATAAAGACAATTGTGGGGAAATCTAAATAAATATTGACAGCACACGATGATTTTGTGATGTTAAGTAGAAATATAATTTGTACATTAACAATGAGCAAGGAAGACATAAAGAGAACCTTCCTAAGGCCAGCCTCTGGGAGGTGTGGAGCACAGCGGTGAACTTCAAATCCGCATGTGTTATGCTTCGATACTATAATTTCCAGGAATCCCTAGGAGAACAGAAGCAGGGTGCCACAGCCAGCAGTAGACAGGAATGAGATGATGGAAAGGATACAGGCCTAAGGACAGAACAGAAAACACAAGTAAGATCACTGATGTAAACTATTTTTAATGTAAAAACTTTACACATAAAAGATAATTTCAAGCTCATTTCTGTCCAGTAATGTGCTGTTTATAAGAATTCATATCTAAGATAAAGATTCAAAAAGCTGAAAATAGATTAAAAGTAAGAATTGTTTGGGCATGGTGTGGTGCATGCCTGTAATCCCAGCACTTAAGAAGTAGAGGTGGAAGGATCTCTGGAAGCTCCATCCACCACGCTGACAGTGAGCTCCAAGAGTCAGAAGATGACAACACTTCAGAGCATTTGTCCTGGTCATGCTAGAGTTCAGGGACAAAGAGATAAACAGAACCACATGTCTGGAAATTAAGAAATTCTTCCAAGTAACTATGAGTCAAAGAGAATCTCATAATGCTAATTTGAATATATCTTGGAATGAATAATTCAAATATCATACATTATAACATAAGCAACTCATAAAGGGAAATTTGTAGTCCCAAAACAACCAACTTGATTATCCCAGAAGACAATGTCATCCAACTCCCAGATAAAAGCTAGGCTTGTCCATGCACCTATAAAAACAAGTACAGTTTCCTCTGAGATCAAAACAGTCCATCCTGAAGGGAAGCTCTTTGTGTGTGTGTGTGTGTGTGTGTGTGTGTGTGTGTGTGTGTGTGTGTGTGTTTCAATACAGGGTTTCTCTGTTTTAACTCTGGCTGTCTTGGAACTCACTCTGTAGACCAGGCTGGCCTGGAACTCACAGAGTTCTGCCTGCCTCTGCCTCCCAAATGCTGGGATTAAAGGAGTGGGCCACCACTGCTGGGCAAGGGAAACTCTTTCAACAGGAAGTAAACAACTAAAAATTGCTTCAGGAAGTCCCTGAAATTGACCAGATTCACTAGGCTCCTCCCTACCAGATTACGTGAAGTGAGCTGCAAAGAATACTCTCAGAACCTGAGCTACCAAGAAGCTGAGCTACAAAACACACGCCAAGCTGCAAAGAGCTGCTCCAAAGAAGACTCAGACTAGACCAACTTCCTGGATGAAGCAGAATTCAGCTAAGTTGCCTGGAAGAGGTTTAGACCAGAGAAACTTGGAAAGGGCACTCCCCAACCTGTTGAGCTGTGCTCCAATTTTCCCAGCGTTGGTAAGCTGTGTCATCAATGCTAAGGTGGGCCTTGCTGATACAGCTGTCTGGGTTGTTTCTGCTCCTGTGACCCCAGTAAAACCCACGGGTTCACCAGGTTAGACTTCGGTGCTATCCATACTTTGGTCTGTCATAGGGTTCCTATCTGGGGTGAGTAAATGTGTCTGTTGTGTCTCTCCAAAAAATGTTTTGTCACACAACACCCCAGCCCTGGGGTGAGGGACAGGGACAGGAGGGTTCAGCAAGCTTAACTAAAACAAACAAAACCACAGAGCTCTCAGTAAAAGAACCTGTCTCAAAGGAATAAGGTGAAGAGATACCCAACATTCCACTCTAGGCTCTGCATGCACAGGCAGGGTTGTGAGGACTCACACGTAAAATATAAGAAGGGCTAGGCATGTCCCTTGTTTAGCAGAGTGCTTACCTACCACGCACGAAGCACTGCACAAACTGGATGTAGCTATGTACACCTGTAATCCCAGCAAAAGGCAGGAAGATTTGAAATTCAAGATCATCCTCAGCTACATAGTGAGTTCAAGGCCAACTTGAGACTCAGAGTCCTGTCTTTCAAACAAAACGGAAGGAGGGAGGAGAAAGAACAAAAAAGAAAAAAAAAAGACGTAACAAAACTCTTACAAAAATCAATAGTAGTAAAGAATTTAAATAAAAAGCAGCATCCTGGAACTGGGTCTGTGGGTCCAGGATAATGAGCTGGTGTGTGTGTGGTGGGGTGGCATGGTTCTGGAACCTGTTAAGAGTGTCATGTGTATGATAACATTATGTTACTGTGTTCTGTGTACCTTCTCCAGAGGCAGCTTTCAGTTCAGAGACTCTTTCCACTGGTCTCTGCCATCTGTACTGCAGTTCTGGCTTTCCTTTCAGCTGTCTCTGGAGTCTCCCTCACCCTGTTACTCCTTGGCCAAGTTAGGCTCATGTCACTTCTGACAGTTTTAGAGGTTCTGTAAACTTGACTCTATTATTTGCCACTTTGTTCTGGATTCTGCACTGCTTGGTCAGTGCTTGGGGCACTACTGAGAGTCACAGTATATAAAATAAGCCCTCAGTTGGAGGCTTTTCAGGACACAGATCGAGAAACTTCTATTTACAATGGGAAGGGAACATCTAGGCCAGGAGTTCTGATGGGAGACTTCTCCCACCCTAGTGCCAAGGCCTGCACTCTCCCTACCTTACGTGTCTCTGACGAACTTCATTTGTAACAGACCTTGTTAGGATATTATGTTCTGCTTTGCCCAGACTGGTAAGGTGACCATGTTTGTGTGAACAAACCCTCACTGATACTTCTATAATCAAGCCTTATCAAACTCATTGAGTCACTCACACACACACACACACACACACACACACACACACACACACAGACTTTAAAGTAGAAGGTAAAAAGCTAGTTGAGAATAAAAAAAGGGCAAGAGACAATAATGGGTGTGTGTGGATATGATCAGAAAACACAATACACACAATAAAAATGTCAATAGTGAAACCTATTATTATATATAACTAATATATGATACAGATCATTTAAAAATATCTTGGGGGGGGGTTGGAGAGATTGCTCAGCAATTAAGGCGTTTGCTGCTCTTCTGATGGATCTGAGTTCAGTTACTAGCACCCACATTAGGCCACTTAAAACAACCTGTAATTCCAGCTCTAGGGAATTGGACCTCCTTTCTTCTGGTCTCTGCAGGTGCCTGTACACATGTGGCACATGTGTAAGTTTCACAATTTACTTGTGGGTTTGGTTCTTAAGTGCCAGACACTCTTAAAAGATACTGTTTGTATGTGTGTGTGTGTATATATATGGGTTTGTACAGGTGAGTGCCTATGGAGGGCAAAAATGGGTATAGGATCCCACGAAGCTGTAGTTTATAGGTGGGTGTGAGCTGCCCAACATGGGTGCTGAGAACCAAACTCAGGTCTCCAGGAAGAGCAGTACAAGCTCTCAACCACTGAATCATCTCTCTAGCCCATTAGATATTTCTAAATCACTCAGCATACTACTGAAATTAACAAAAATAAAACGCTCTACCAGTGAGCATGACCTTTTTGACTTACTAAAACATATAGAGGTATACTGGTAAATAAATGGGAATAATAACTGTATCCAAAAAGTTTTCCTAATTGTTGTTATTCCATATTTTCAATTACAATCCACACTTCATATTCAAATCTCCTGAAATGTGAGGAGTACAGTTCTACAGTTCTATGTCAGAATCCCTAGGTTGACACAGGATCCACAAGCAAGCCCTTCAGTTTTGGAAGTAATAGTCAAGAGAAGGCAACCTCCCACATTACACTCACTTCCTAGAAGCAACACCACAGGAGGCAAGGCACAGCCTGGTAACTTCCCTCTACTTTAGCAGGTGTATTGTTAGTAACTGAAAACAAAACAAACAAAAAAACCTCATTTACCTTCTGACCAGTGAGGGAACCTCTGCCTCTACTGCGCCCTCACCTGGGGCAGCTGAAGAAATGCCCTGCTCTCAGTGCCACCCCAGGGAAAGGAGACCCTTTAGCTTTTAGGACTTCTTGGTTCTACTATGTGTTCAGTAAAACCAACATGCAACCGAGGCAAATTAAAAGAAACTGAGTTTTATATCAAAAGCATGGTGGAGAGGAGAGGAGGAACACGATCCCATCAGAGGAGTTGGAGGGGAAAGGGGGAAGAGCGAATCCAGAAGTTGAGCTGTGTGAGTGGCCCAACTGTATCTCTACTCATCCAGAACCAGCAGGCCCTACCTCCTGCCAGCCAGCCTGGGAATGCCTAAGCATGGGCTTGCCGTTTCTAGCTCTGTAAATGTCTCTAATCTGCCAGGCCAGGTATGACAGCAACGTTCACCTCAGGCTTCCTGCTGTGGCAGCAGTCAGTGCACTGTCGGCTTTCTGGTCAATGTGTATTCCAAAAATCTACTAACAATTTTTTTTTAATGTAAAGTGCCACGAGAAAGTATATGTATGGGATGTGATGTCAAAGTTTTACCTAATGATTCTTCATAAAACAACTGGGAAGGTAGGGTACAGACATGTGGGTCTGGGTATTTGCACAATTATTTTTTAAAACAATAGAAAATTGCTTTAGTTAGTAAAGTTTAGTTAGTTTAGTTAGTAAAGCAATGTTTACTAACAACAAAAGTAAAAAAGGCTATATTTTTAAGAAAGCACCAATTTTAAAATGCTACATTCATGTGTGTGTTTCAAATGCTGGGAAATACTACGGATTGTGATCTAATGTGTATGAGGCCCAAGGTGCCCTGCCAAAAAAGAAAAAAAGAACACAGCAAGGTTTGGTAATTTATTCATAGTTCCGGTACAGTCACTGGATTTAACAGGACACAAGGATAAAATAACCATCTGGCTCAGAAAACTAAACATTCGTTTAAAAGAATACAAAATTAAAACAGAGCAATGATTATTCTACCCCATCCACCCCACCCCCAGTCCCACAGAAGTATAATTTAAACAAATATCAAAACTTTATTAATGGAAAAACACATTTAACCAGAGAACATTCAAAAAGTTAGCAGTACCATTTCTACACCCATTCTGGAAACTAGTAGAGAAAACAGATGCTACGAGACGTCCCTAGGTGCCCTCAGCAGCTCTGATTACGCTGTCTTCTGTAACACATCGCATCGAGCAAGTACAGCCCTAGTGCACACAGCAAAGCTCAACAGCCGTGCTTCACTCCGGACACACTATTGAAGCCAGTGTGGTCAGCTCTATCACTTGTCACCACCCAGAGCAAAGGTGTGTTTACATTCATCAAGCTATAAAGATACAGAATACTTACTGACAATCTTTAAATTCAACGAGAACGACCAACTTATAGCTAAAACTTTTAAATTTGAGAGTAAACAACATTCTGTGAGATCCGTCTCCGAAGTTAAAACAGCCTAGCATTCTTGTACGTACAACTTACTAAACACGTAGATGTCACAAACCAAAATGTCTTTACCATTCCCTTCCATTTCTTTGGCCTTCTCAAATTCAATGTGAATTGTGATTTTTTTTTTTAATAAACACTTTCCAATGACATTGTGCTTTATTTTTAGAAAAATCATACCAGTTGTAGTATATAATAAACAGGTAACCTTGGTTTCTTTTATTGCTATAGAATATCCTAATTGTAAAAAAAGATAAAAGACTGACCCCTAAAAACTGAAGGTGTGTTTGTTAAAATTCAGCTAGTTTCCTTCTCTAAAGAGTGACATAAATGACTGACAGAGGAACATTACAAGGGACCAAAGCAGGCTCCTTTCCCTCCATCTTCAGAACTACTCAGGTAAGAGCCCTGGATTCAAGGGATGTGACTGTATCATCTCAAAAACAACCCGCTGCACAGAAAAGCTGATGTTAGCTTTCTGAACTAACCACCTCCTGCACTGTTCCCTGTGATGTCCCTCTGAGGAGAAGGGACACACAACTGTTTATCATCTTGGCATATTATTCACTGCTGTTCTTTATAGTACCATAGGTCCATGTATCATCAACAGACTGGGACAACTGCTTATGAACATGGTATGTCCCCAAATCTGGACCACTATTTAAGTAAAAAAATGGATTCACAGCATTGAACACCTCAGCCCCACTCCATCTTTCCAGTCGCGAGTCACTTGGACTTTTGACTGTTTGGTTTAGGGTTCATCCTAGCTTGGGGTGTGTATGGAAGAGTAACTGGTGAATGAGTTTAAAGTCAGAGCCAGACAGGAGAGAGTTCTGATGTTCCATCATACAGAGGGTGATTAGCAAAATTCAATTGTATAACTTAAAACAGCTCCAAGAGGACTCTGGATTAGTAACTGTGGTGACCATTTCACAGTCTCACTATGTCTCAATGTACCAACATTACCCTGTACTACAGAGCAACACAAGAAAATCAAAAAACAAACAGAAAAGCACACAGCCACGAGCAGCAGTGCTACCACACCAAACATAAATGACATTATAGACATGTTAGGTTACCATGAAATCTTGGAATAATTAGAGCAGAGAAACATAACTAAAGCAGCTACATGGGGTATAAACTGTGGCCTTGACTTATGTTTTTAAAAATCAAGGTTTCCAGAATCCATCAATGTGAGTGAAGCCTTCCAAAATGCCTAAAATTACAAAAACTCTTTTCTTCAACTCACCTTCACAGCAGCCTAGATTTCCGTTACAGCATTAAAGGCTGAGCGTTAAGTTCAAACACAAAGGAAAACATGAGCTACCAACTCCACTGAGTATTATACTTTCACAATTTAAAAGTGAAAGCTTTTGAAAGAAATGGACCTAACCAGGACATACACAAACCTTCCTGTGGCCCATACGATCTGACCAGATAGCTCTGTGAAGAAATCACTGCACACATTTTGGGTGTGTCAAACTAACATTCTATTTTAAATATTCCATCCAAATTGTCAACTTCCATTTGCACACTATCAGCTGAAGGCATGTCAGTACCACTTATACTGTGTTTATTCCTAAGCAGGAGTCCAGACAACACAAAGGAAACCAACTAGACAGCAATCCTAAGTCTGATGTCATTCCACACCGGGAAGTATGTGATGTTCTAAGCCTAACCTACCACACACACTGAAGGTCAAATGGCCAAAGTGTGCAACCAAAGAACCTTCAAACTGGCACCAAGGAGGTGCTTTCTGCAACAAGACAGGGAGGCCCTTAAACTTAACTGCAGGAAACTTCTTTGGGACAAAGCTGGGGAGAGAACTGAGCATGCTGATACCAATTTGAAATGTTTGATAGCAACTCTGTTCTGTGAATTCAAAGGGAGACAATAAATTGTGTTATTCAACAGTATTTTGCAAGGAAATGCAAACTACTCTTAGGAGATGAACAAGGAGTGGGTAGGATGCCCAATGTCCTATCTTCAAACGTCTGGTCAGTGTCTCACGCAGTTCAGATCCGCAGTGCTATAAACTGTACAGTCTTCCTCAAGTGTGGAAGATACAGTGCACTGCTAACACACTGCTCCCTATGCTCCCTCTACCTAACTTAACTGAACATACAAATCTCACCAAGTTTTTTAGCTGTACAGTTTAATTTAAAAACAAAAAGGAAGCCAGGTAGTGGTGATGCACACCTCTAATCCCTGTACTTGGAGGCAGAGGCAAATGGATCTCTGAGTTCAAGGCCAGCCTGGCTACAGAGTGAGTTCCAGAAGACCAGGATGCACAGAGAAATGCTGTCTTGAAAAATTGAAAAAAAGAAAAGAAACAAACAGAAAAAAGCTTCAAAATAAATCACAGCGCCTTCTATTTATACACAGTGTGTCAAACCCTTCAGCATACATCCAGGACTAGCACGCTGCCTTGGCACTGCCTTGAGCATTCCACCTAAGTGCCTTGGTCTTCACCAGTCCGACCGAATCAAGGCATGGAAAAACAAACACAAATCATCTCAAGAACTTGACAATCCTCTTGGTTGAAGAAGAGGACCCAGAAATTCATTATCCAGATCTTTAAACAAAACTATAGCTAAAATCTCTCTGATTTTAGGGTTAGATTTAAATTCTATTAATCAAACGCCTCCATGTATTATTGAAAATGAGGCAATTGCACAAAGATCATTAATTGAGTAGGATAACTGATATATAAATAAGAATTTACTAAAAAAGGCTGTCAGGAGGCAATATTTTAAATCAAAAATTTAAATACAAAAGGTGTCTCAAGTTTCAGATGTCTTTTACTCTACAGTTACAGATTTGGCAAGATTCCGTGGGAAATCAACCTGCAAGAAAGAGAATTATATTAGTAAATAAAAATCACATAATTTATCTTGGAAAATAACTGAAAAACAATAGATGGCAGATGCTAGCACCCATAGGTGCTAGCACACCTTCTATGGATGTGGCCCTCACAGGGAACCCTGGGAATACAACAGGGTATTTGGGTTCCCATAATACCAAGAGGACAAAGACCTGCAACCTTTGGAACTGTGGGAGAGATCCAAACAACACATACTTGTTCCACCCCAAAACGCCAATCACTGCCTATTAAGAAAACAGCCCCGGTCCCCGGTCAGTCTCAGGCTTGGAGTGAACACCAAAGTTTGTTCAAGTTCTACGGGTAAGAAGAAGCTGACATGAACTCCGAACCGGCTGTGAAAAGACAGCAGGAGATAACAGATGGGACAGCTGGGAGGAGCTAGTGAGATGGCACAGCGAGCAATGGTGCTGGATACAAACCTGAATTCAGTCAGTCTTAGGACCCCATTGGTGGAAGGAGAGAACCAACTCCTGCAAGGTGTTCTCTGACCTCTACCATGAACTGTGACACATACACTCACATACACAAAATAAGTAAATGTGGGGTTTTGTTTTTTTAAAAATTGGAACTGTACCAAGACATACCCAAGTCAAAAGCCATCCCCGAGCCCTACAGAGGTGGTCACTCACGTCATAGCCTCTCAGCACCGCCAGATGGAAAGCCAGCAGTTGTAAGGGGATCACACTGAGAATGCCCTGCAAGCAGTCCACTGAGTGGGGCACCTTGATTGTCCTTTTTGTGTTCTTAATGGTCTCAGTATCCTCCTTATCACAGATCACGACTGGACGCCCCTGGGAAGAAAACACGTGCAGACACAATCACCAGGAAATACATGTTGGACAACAAGTGGGCATGTGCTCCATGCTGCGTGGTCCGCAGACATGCTCCGAGCACTCGGAGACAGAAGCAGGCTTTGTGGTACTCAGTAGATTTTTCAAAAAATTTACACAAGAAAGAAATGCCAAACTTAGTACTTAAATTCAGGTCTGCCTTCCCTGGAAGTTCAAGTTTATTTCCAGTACATTGTGTTTAGGGAGAAATATCTTCTGGAATTAAAATATAAACCAGCTAATTGGGGGAGGGGGTGTACTATAAGCCACAGCATTCATAATATTAGTGTGAACTCTAAACATTAGGGTTTCTTCTGAAGGAAATATTAAATAATGTTGAAGTCCAAAGGAGCATTGTATTAACTGACAGAAGAAAGAATTTGGAGACTAGGGCCTAGTATTGGTTTAGTTCTTCTATTATGAGAGCTAATTAGGAGAGAGATGATGATCAGGTAGCATCACAACCCAAGCATATGGCTAGTAGCAGCAAAGCACAGAAGTTGACAAGTAAGCATGTTTGCAGTCATCTACCTGGCCCTGGTCTAACACTGTTAGCACAAAAGTCAGCTATGCTTAAGGTACCCCACTCATACATTTCTAGGATGTCCCCTAGCACTTGACATACCTGCCGTGCAACCACCTGCTGTAGAGCATTCTGGCACTTGGCATAAGTGTGGTCTCGCATGATGATCATAATGACAGGCATCAACTTGTCCACCAAAGCCAGAGGGCCGTGCTTTAGTTCACCAGCAAGGATGCCTTCAGAGTGCATGTAAGTGATCTCCTTGATTTTCTAGTAGCAAAGAACCAGGTAAGTATTTAGCTCATTTTTCAAAATTCTACTCTGATGGAAATTACACAAAGCATCTGAGATGGTTAGGACTACTGAGAAGTATTAAAGGGCTACTGATCTAATTATAGCTAACAAGTTAACATCCACAAACACACAGTGTTGAAGCTCTACAAGAGCTTAAGGCTTCAGACTATCATAACAATGTCACAGCCGGGCAGTGGTGGCGCACACCTTTTTCCTAGTACTTGAGAGGCAGAGGCAGGGGGATCTCTGCAAGTCCGAAGCCTGCCAGAGCTAACAGGAAAACTCGAAAAACAAAACAACAACAAAAAGAACAGTCATACTGCTTTGCAAACATTCTTCCACTTGCCTAATATTTCACTTCCATTTCCTATCTAGCAGACCTTAATCTGTTGTTGAAGTTCAACAGCACATGCACTCAACTTAAATTGCTAACCCCAAGTTATCATGTAAACTCTCTCTCCTTGGATTTCACTTTTGAATTACATTCTGTGGCTCTTTCTCAAGGTAAACAAACCACAATGAACATATACACAGGCATTTTAACATTCTACCTATTTCAATTCATTTCTTCTACATGTATGTGGAATCAGCAAAATGAATCTGCAGGTAAGGGTGCTTGCCACCAAGTCTGACAATCTGAGTTCAATGCCCAGGATTCAAATGGTGGAAGGAAGAAAATGACTCCAACATAAACTGATTTCCATGCATGCACTGTGGCACGTACCCCAGCCACCCCTGCTGCACACACACAAAATGAAGAATTGAATGGCCAGGCTCAGATTGCCTAGCTCTCTGTGGGGTAAATTCCTAGCACTGCAGCATAAGGTAAGTGAGAAAACGCACCAGGGCTCCTTCCAGACATGTAGCATAATGATAGCCTCGCCCCATTATCAGGACTGACTTCTGGTGGTAAAGCTCTGTCGCCAGCTTCTGAATTTCATCATCTGTGCTCAGCACCTCCTTAATCAGATCTGTCAAGATAAAGATTAGCCCAGTCTATTTAAAATGAGCAATACACCGAACAGATAAAGTGGCAACGCTTCATTAGTAGCAAACAACAAAATAACCAGCATTTTCTCTTTTCTGTGGTATCAGCAAGAAATTCTCTTAACACATGAAGGCCAAAAAAAGAAAGACCTTATTAGCTATGCAACTACAAACATAGCTGTGAGAGTAAGATGAGAATTCCATATGTTGTTCACTCTCTTACATAACAAACGTATAGAAAAGAAGATAAAAAGTCTGTGTTTGGACTTCCAGGTAGGATGGTGGGCCAGAAGTTGCCTCTTGTGGACACAGTTAGGGACAAAAGTTAGAATTAAAAACAAAAACAAAGCCAGGCAGTGGTGGCACACGAGGGAGGCAGAGGCAGATAGATCTCTGTGAGTTCAAGGCCAGCCTAGTTTATAGAGTGAGTTCCAGGACAGCCAGATTTAGAACAGAGAAACCCTGTCTAGAAAAACCAAAAACCAAACAAAAATAGACAAACAAACATAAAAGTTAAACAAAAACAAAACAACTACAACAACAACAAAATCTCAAGGGGCCATAGATGTGCTCAACTGGTACACAGTGCTTGTCTAGTATGCACAAGGGCTTGGGCTCAATCTCCGTAACTGCATAAAACTGGGCATAGTGGAGAACACCTACAATCCCAGCACTCAGTATGTTGAGGAGCAGGAATTCAAGGTTGTCCTTCCCTACATAGTGAATTGAAGTCCAACCTGGGCTACAAAAGACCCAGTCTCAAAAAACAACAAAACCAAACATACAAACAAACAAAAAAAACCCTCACGATTCCAAGGAGAGAAGATCTTCAAAATACAAAAAAATCAGAGGAGCCACCAGGCAAAAAGTTACCAAATACAGCATAGCTCCAGCCTCACAGCTCCCTGGTTGGGAGAAGGGAACAGAAGTTTCCTCCAAATAGTAACCCAGATAGCCCTGATAAAGAGATGAGAAGTCCTACCCACAGGACAAACTACAGCCCTCAAAGCCTCAAATCAGGTACTAGTCTGCAGACAGAGATTCCTCCAGATGGGCTAGCAATGGGGTTCCATTCTGCCACTCTCTCTGACTCAGAGGACAGTGGCCAGTCACCATCTTAGAAAACTACTTCTTAAAACTGAGCTATCCAGGGCTAGAGAAACAGCCTATCAGCTAAGAGAACCAGATGCTCTTCCAGAGGACACAGGTTCAATTCCTAGCACCCACATGGCGGCTCACAACTGTCTAGAACTCCAGTTCTAGGGATCTAATGCCTTCTTCTGGCCTATATGGGTACCTGCATGCATATGGTACACCTCATGCATATGGTAAACATAGGCATACAGGCAAAACACCTATACACATAAATAATATTAAAAAACTGAACTACTCTGGACCTAAGAATAGAGAACAAAAACAAATCAAGGAGCTTGAGTACAACCTGCCACACACCAGCTTAAGAGGAAGTCTTTAGAGACAGCTGGAGAGAGAGGGCTAGACTCTCTAAAAAGTACAGGCAGCAGGCGCCCAACCCAGGCAGTGAAGTGTATAGGGAAAGGTAACACTGCTCTAGGTATCTGGAGGATGAGCTCATCAGTAAAAATAACTCTGAAGTTGAGAGGCCTGAGCTGTCTTTTCTCTGAGCCTCTGCTGTTTACTGCTGTGTAGTTCAGGAACTCTGAAGCTCTAGCAAAACATAAGAAGCACTAAAGGCATCCTAAGCAGAAAGAGTAATGCAGGAGGCATCACTACACCCACTCTCAGACTATCCCACAGTGATCCTGAGACACACATGGCACTGACAGAAACAAAAACGTAGACCAGCAGAACAAAGGACCCAGAAACAGACCACATGGCTGCAGCCAGCATTTCTAACAAAAATATCAAGAAAATACACTCGGGAAGAGTCACCTCTGAAGAAAAACCACCTTTTCAAGAAACATACTGGGAAAGCTGGATATTGATATGTAAATAAAATTAGAACTCTAAGAAAAACCAATTCAAAATAAATCAAAAGACATGTGTGTTTTGGATATGAAACTCTGAAATTACTGGAGAAAAACATATTGGGAAAATACTTCAAGATATCAGCACAGGCAAAGACAAGGACTTCCTGAAAAGGACTCCCACTCAGGTGGGAAAGGATCACAAGAACTGACAAGTAGGACTTCATCAAAATCAAATTTCCGCAGCTTGGCACAGTGCAGTACGGCAGCTGATGAGGTTTATCTAGGGTGTGATTATTGTTAATTAAGAAACTTCTGTACAGCAAAGGGAAAATTAGTAGGGTGAAGGAACAGTCTACAAAATGGAAGTCTTTGCAACTGCAACCCAACAGATTAGCAGGTGATAGAATGCTTGCTGAATATGTACAAAGCCCTGGGCTCAATCCAGAGCACTGCATAAACTGAACATGATGACACGCGCTTGTAATCTCAACACTCAAGAGGCAGAAGAAGGAAGATCAGAAGTTCAAGTTCAATTACGTAGTTAAGTTCGAGGCCTGCTTAGGCTATGTGAGACCCTGTCTCAAAAAAAAAAAAAAAAAAAAAAGGAAAAAAGAGATAAAGAAATCTATTGTTTTCTATGGTAAGAAAAAATTATATTTTAAAATACCTGGCAGCCGTTTTAACCCAAGCATGATCTCTTTGCGTCTTTCTTGCATGGAGATCCTGTCATCACACATCATGAGGGCAAACATCACAAGGGAGACAAACTGGCTGGTGTAAGCCTAAAACACCACAGAAAATGGAGAAATTACCACAGGTGCATTTTAATAATTTGGAAACTTTAAACAAAAAGATGAAAATTAAATCCCATTCCTTTCACAGTACATACTGTTCGTCTCTTTAAAGTGACACTGGTGACACTGACCTGACTCAGGGCTTGGGAATCATTTCTCCTTTTAATCACAAAGCACTTAACTCTTGTGTTTCAGACCCACACAAACAGCCTCTCACAAACACCAGAGCTTATGGGGTTCCTCACATAAGAAGGAAGGTACAATTAATCTGAATGCGCCTAACCACAGTGGGAAAGGACAGGCTTGGGGCTCCTGGCACTAGAGACTGTTAGATAAAACTGTCACTCCCCACACACAATTTAACTTTTGGCTGTTTAACTGCTAGCTGTTCATTTCCACTATTTTTTTTTTTTTAAGATAGGGTCAGATTCCATAACCCGGGCTGGACTCACATTCTGAGTACACTACCCGCCTCAGCCTCCCAAGTACAGAAATTACAGGTGTGAGCTACCACACTTCGCTCATTCCCACTTTGTGTTTGAGTTTATTGGAAGAGGACATGAGGAGGGGCAGGGGAGGTTACCTACGTGTGCACGTGGGGCCGGAGGTCAGCCTAGGACTGCCTTAGGAACTGCTGACTTTGATTTTCTATTAAGACAGGGTCTCTCACGGGGACCTAGGGCTCACTGATTATGCTATACTGGAACACAAGCCTCAGGGGTCCCCTATCTCCATTTCCCTAGTGCTGAGACTGAACGCACGCAACCAGGCATAGCTGTCTATGTAGGCGCTGGGAGCTTAACTCACACCTTCACGTCAGTGCTGTCCTCACAGAACCACCCCATCGCAAGTCCTCGTTCTTACTTTTTTAACAAACAAAACAACTAAAAATTAAAGAAAAGTCTAAATATATGTAAGTAAATAAAAATTACGAGCCCGTAAGCCTATGATGACATATTTGCAATTTGTAATCTACATTTACTTACTGTGTGTGTCTATGTGTGGGTATGTCCGTGCACGCCACAGAGCATATATGGAGGCCAGAGGACAACCTCTAGGGGTCAGTTCTGTCCCACTATGGGGGTCCAAAGGACTAAACTTAAGTAACAAGGCTTGGCACCCTTATTCACTTAGCTACTTCACTGCCCTAGTTTTTCTTTCTTTATATCAAGTATAAAAAAAATATTTTCAAAACAAAAGTTAATTATTAAGTTAGGTGTGTTTGCACTTATGGTGGTACACACCTATAATCCCAGGACTTGAGAGGCAGAACCATGAGGATTGGGAACCCAAGACTCCCCTTAGCTACAGAACAAGCTCAAGGCTAGCCTGAGATACCTGAGATCCTAGCTAATAAAACAAAAAATAAGCATTAAGTGGTAGAATTTTCTAACTTTCTTTTACACCTAACAGCTAAACACATTCCTTTGTTTAGTGGTGTGTAAGAACCTTGAGCCATTTCCTTCCCTACAGCCTCAGGTGCCCTATTTGTTACGGGTTCAAGAACCCAAGACTACGTTGAGAATTAGCTCAGACACAGAAAGCACCCAGTACAAATCCTGATGCGCACCGAGAACACATCGAATAGCACCGGCAAAAACTTGCACTGAAAGACATTTCTACTTTGAAGACAGTGTGAATCTTCTAGCTTACTAATACTACAAGCCGCTTTCTCATCAGGCATATGTGAATGAAGATACAACTATTTAGTCACATTTTGTCAAAAAGTCAGAATTATCTTTTAGATAGATGACTACCATTTTGACATGAAGAAGAAAAAAGGAGGAAGAGGAGAAGGAAAAAGAGGAAGAAGAGGAGGATAAAGAGGAAGAGGAAGAGGAAGAGGAAGAGGAAGAGGAGGAGGAGGAAAAGGAAAGAAGTAGTAGTAGTGGTAATTTATTTATTTGGGGCACACATGCTTGTTCTGACAGGTATGTCTAAGTCAGAGGATAATTTGTGGGAGTCAATTCTTTCCCCTCACCCAACCGGGTGTGTCTTCTGTTGAGCCATCTTGCTGCACACACACCCTTAAGCAGAGTCTCCCTATGTTGCTAAACTGACCTCAAACTTGAGGGCTCCAAGTAATCCCCACCTGCACCACTCCTAGCTGCTGGGATTATAGGCACCTGCCACCACAACAGCTTATCGTCATAGCTTGATTCCAAAGAAATTAAGATTTCTTTTCATGTGGTTAGCTATTTAATATTCTCTCTTTTGACAATTTTGTTGTTTATTTGTTTTTCTTTCCTATCTTCCTTTTTTTTCTTGTTTCTTTGTTTTTTGTTTGTTTTTTAAACAGGGTTTCTTTGTGTGGCCCTAGATATCCTGGAACTCTCTCTCTCAATAGACCAGATTAGACTTAAATTCAGAGATCTGCCTGTCTCTGCCTCCCTAGTGCTGAGGTTAAATGTGTGTGCCATTATGCCCGGCTGACACAATATTATTTTAAAAAAGCTTTCTTGTTTTAGGCCTCTGAGGCTTTTACTTAATTTTCATTGCTAAATTGTTAGGTATATGTACTGTGCATAAAGTTTTTATTCAGAAGTGTATAATGGTTTTACACCAGTTTCTAGCACTCTTCCTTGAATTACTTCCTTAGTGATTAATGTTCCTGTCATGCTGAGGAGACACCTTTTCAGCCCAACTACCACCTGAGACCCTGCCATTTCTGCTGGACCCCCTGGCCTCCACAGCCACCTGTCCCCATTGCACCCCAACCCCAGCAAACTGGAACCACGAACACATTGAAGTATGAGTAGAGCCCCCGCCTCCACGCTTAGGGAACCTATGTTCTAAGTTTCAGTGCTGAAGTCCCTCATGTCACTCTGGGTGTGCCTTTCCATAAACAGAGACTCACTAACAGGGCAAAAGGAGGCCAGTATCTTGGTCCCCTGAGATATGAAGCTGTCCCCAATCCAATATGACCTGGTAAAAAGCACTCATTCTAGCTCCTCCGGACCACCACTAAAATGTTACTCACCATATTTTTCATCTGCGCATACCAATAAACTCATTATGATAAAAATAAGCTACACCTCACATAAGTCTACTGAGGTCTGAAAAAAATTTATCCAGAAAATGTTGACTCTGAACTTTTCAACTTGATTTTCTTCTTATTCAGTCAAAAACAAAATTACTTGGGCACATTTAAAAAAAAAAAAATAGCCTAAGTCAGCAGTGGGGCAAGATTTTAAACACCTGCAATAACAAAACTGCAAACTGACACCATCAGTTCCTAAACAAACAGCAAGTTATCTATGGTCTGTTATTTTGTAGAAGTCAGTGACAGCCTTCTAAGTCAACCACTTTCCCAGGCAGAGCTGGAGACCTGTATGCAGATCCATTACTGAGTCAGTGCTGGGGAGCGACAGTCAACTTCTGCAACTCCTTAGAACACATACACTCACATTTACCATTCAGAAATACTCTGTAACAAAACATCCCAAAGCTTATCTTATAGAACTCCAAACCAAGAATGCATAAAACAGTTGAAAACAAAGTAACTTTGGAATCCAAGAAAAGTGAAGCTGCATCGTACTGCCATACTTACTAAATTTTATTTATTTACGGGGGCTGGAGGTGCATGCTACAGTGCATGTTGTGGAGGTCAAAGACAACTTACAGGAGGTCAGTCTCTCTCTCCTCCCCCTATATAGATTCTAGGGACCAAACTTGGATTATCAGGCTTGGTTGATGTTGGTAGTGGATGCTTTTACCTGCTGAACCATCTTGCCAATACTCCCTCTTACTGACAATCACTGCAAAAAGAAATTACGTACTATAAAAGGATGCTTGTTTCCTTATCCAAGGTGTAAGCACTGGGGAACTGGATTAAGAGTACATGGGACTCCTCTGCACTGGGACTATGACTAGGGCACCAGTCCACCCATTAAAAAGCTGGAGAGATGGCTCAGCCGTTAAGAGCACTGGCTGCTCTTCTAGAGGTCCTGAGTTCAATTCCCAGCAACCAAATGGTGGCTCAAAACCATCTACAATGTGATCTGATGCCCTCTTCTGACATGCAGGTAGACATGCAGATAGATACATCATATAAATAAATAACATTAAAAAAAAAAATTGGTCCCCAAGGTGGTACTTCTCAAAGGAGGTGAGACCTCCTCTTTTTGGAAGGAGCTGAGGCCTAATAAGGGGTCCTTTAGTTACCTGGGAAAAGTCCGTAAGGAGCTTGTGGGCCCTCAGATCGTTTCTGCTTCCTGACTCATTCCCCACACCATGACATGACAGCCTTGCCAGAGGCACAAAACAATGAGGCTGACGCATTTTAGACTGGAACCTCCAGAGTTATGAACTGAAACAAACCTATTTCCTTTAAAATTAGCTGCCTCAGATAATTTGTTATTATAATGTGAAGCTGACTGATACAACTTTGCAACTTCTTATAAATCTGTATTTGTTTCAAAATTTTAAAAAATTTAAAAGGATTTGCTTTCAAAGAAAGAACTACTGATACTAATAACAATCTGAACAAGAATGCTTCATGTTAAATGAAAGCCAGTTACAAAAGACATGTATCATAAAACTCTCTCACTCATGAGAAATATCTGGAAAATGATACAATATTTAGTAAGAGAAAGCAGTAGTTATGAGGCTAGAGGCGAGGAGGCCTTGACTGGCAAAGGCACAAAAGAATAAATGCTGATCAGTGAACGAATTTTCCTAAAACTGTGTGGTAACAGCTGTACAACGAAGTAGGTTTACCACACAACAGCGCATACTGCAATTCACAGAACTGTAGAAAAAGACTAATGGTAGAATCTAGGTGGTCGGTAAATAGATGTTATTAACTGCTACATACATGAAAACCTTCGTAATAAACAGAGGAAAATTAAAGCTCTCATAAACCAAAGAACTAAGAATTTTTTTAAAAGTGCTTCCCTGGCAACTCCTCACCCTACATCCCCACACCATGCTGACATGGCTCACAATGTGCTGTGGGTAAAGAGCCCTCCCTCCCACACCTGACCAGAGCTATCTGGACACGGCTACAAACAGCTACCCATCTCCACAGGATGGGGTCCTACACACGGCACGTTACACATTTTAATCACCACGTGGAGAAAATCCACATTTCAGCTATGTGTAAATTACAGTAATAGCAAGACTCAAAACAAAAACAAAAAACTCAAGCTTTTAACATAAAACCACAAATTTTCCACAAAAAGTTTTCCATGAGATTCTTTGAAGATTAAAGCCTAAACCAATGAAACGTCTTATCAAGCAATCAAGAAAAATATTAAGCAGGAAAACAGGTAGACTGAAATTTCAAAATTATAAAAAATAACGTATTTGGTAGATAAACCCTTTTATCTGCATAACTTGCAAAGAATTCAGTATTTTTAAATGATTTATTATTTCTTTATACGCATTGGTATCTGTCTGCATTATGTTTTGTATGAGGATGTCAGATACTCTGGAACTAGAGTCACAGACAGCCGTGAGCTGCTATGTGAACTGAACCCAGGTCCTCTGGAAGAGCAGCCTGTGCTCTTAACCGCTGAGCCATCTCTCCAGCCCCCAGGTTCAGTATTTCTTACATTTATGCATATCTTAACTTCAGAGAGCTTTACACACCTTTAAAGCAAAGTATATTTTTAAACTTCTACAGATGTAGTATCTAAACAGAAAAAGATACTGTCATGTAACATCTACTTTTAAAACTTAAAAAATATATTTTATTTATTTGAATGTGTGGGGTAGGAAGAAATGTGCACCATGAGTGTGCATTCACGTATCCTTACGAACAAGGGAGAGCAAGACATCAGGTATCCTGTTCTGTCACTCTGCCTTATTCCCTTGAGACACAGTCACTCACTGAACCTAGAGCTAAAATGGTTGCTAAGAAGCTCCAGGATCCTCCTGTCTCCACACCCACCCCACAACTACAGATCACAGGCATGACCCGGCTGCTTACAGGGGTGCTAGGGATTTAAACTCAGCTCTTGGCTTATATAGCAAACATTTTTTTTTTTTTTTTTTAAGATTTATTTATTTACGTATACGAGTGCTCTATCTGCATGTTTGTCTGCATGCTAGAAGAGGGCATCAGACCCAGGGAATTGAACTCAGGACCTATGGAAGAGCAGCCAGTGCTCTTAACTGCTGAGCCATCTCTCCAGCCCCAACTCCCCATTTCTAACTTAGTGCTTTTCTAATCCAAGCTATACCTATTTATGAGTGCTATGTTCCTACTGTGCTTGGAGAGTAGATTGTAAGTGATGAACAGGAAGAGCTAGCAAAGACCTTTCAAAACAGGCTTATTAAATACTGGTCCTCTTTGAAGCCATAAGACTACGGCAAGGAAAAGAGCGTATCAACTGGCTCACAGACCAGCACACTTCACCAACAGTATGGTTAAGTAACCTCCGTGGAAGAAACCAAGTATTTACCTTTGTACTGGCCACACCAACCTCAGGACCAGCATTGATATGAACCCCACAATCTGTCTCCCTTGATATAGAACTGCCGACTGTATTTGTGATCCCCACAGTTAAGGCTCCTCTCTCCTTACAGTAACGAAGAGCCATCAGGGTGTCAGCCGTCTCACCTGAGTAAAATGGAAAACAGTATCACACAGAGCAGTTTCAGTGTATGCCGTTTCTTACATAAAAACCTACTGCCCACACTTTCAGTATTATCATTTGTTTTAAATAAAGCATGAAGTATGCTCCTATTAAATTTATAAGATATAGTTGGGCATGGTGGCACACATTTTTAATCCTAGCACTTGGGACAAAGAGGCAGGCAGACCACTGAGTTAGAGGGCACAATGGTCTACCTAGTGAGTTCAGGCCAGCCAAGGCTACACAGTGAGACCTTGTCTCAAACAACAAAACCATACATTTACAAGATGCAGGCTTCCTAGGATCTCTTTTTGTTTCTTACCTGATAATTTGGCTCTTTACGCTCCATGTAAGAAACGGTGTTCATTTTTACTAATCATAAAGAATGCATTAATACAACTGAAGCAAATATGTACTTACTGGGTCATCTGAAATACCAGTCTAAATATCAGTTCTTGCAAGATATGCTAGAATTATTAGGGAAATTGACTTAAAATGCCTTTTTCCCCTGCCTTAAATCTAAAATGAACATACCTGATTGACTAATAAAAAAGCAAACATCATCTCGGAAGACTGGAGTGTTTCTATCCAGGAAGTCACTAGCGAGCTCCACCATCACTGGCAACTCTGTCAGCTCCTCCAGAACCTGACGGGTCTACAGAGGAAAGAGAACACATATGCCTTCAGACATGCTTTTTCAGTGACTTCTTTGGACTTAATTTACAGTTTCCACTTTTCCTAAAGAAAAACAAGGCATAAATTTGAAGAACATTAAGAAATACAAATTAAAGAATAAAAAAAATTAGAAGTATTCAACATCTGACTACTCGAGAGATAAACGCTTCATCACTTTAGCACAAGCCTTCTGAAACAACTACTAATGCATATGTTCTATTTGTTTTAGACTACACCTGTCTGGAACTCACTATGTAGTCCGAGCTGGCCTCAAATCTGCAGTAAGGCTCCTGTCTCAGCTTTCTTAGTGCTGGGATTACAGGTGTGATCCCTAATCTAAGCTTCCTGCAAACATGCTTATAAGCAAGAATACCCTCACATATGAAAATTTTTGAGCAGAAAAAGCACTATTCTGAGTCAACTTGTGTGTTATCTCTAACTCTCCAATTCCTAAAATTTAAAAATAAGATTTCCATAATGTATATGTTCAGTGAAAATGTAAACAATGTAAAAATGTAATATATTTTACAAATAGTACTATTTCAAAGAAAAGTGAATACACCTTAGAAGTCCTGTTTAAGACAGCTCATTATTTTCAACTCTGGAGCACTAGATCATAGTCTGAAAGAGGGAAAAAGCAATGTGCTTCCGTTCAAAGGGAACCTCACAGTCCTTTTACTAAAGCTCAGAAAATTATAAACAACAGAGAAACTTTCAGGCACCAGAATCTTTTCAGCCCTACAGACGTAAAGGCACATGGTGGTCCCTTAACACTGACAACAGACATTCTCCCCTGTCAGCCCTTCATCTGTCTCTCTGGGCCAGCCCCACCCTGCCAGCCTCTAGCCTCATCTCCACATCCCTCCTTACAGAGGTTGGAGCAGGAGAACTGCTCACATTAGGACTTGAGTCTGTTCCCAGCACCCATGACTAGTGACTTACAACCACTTACACCTCCAGTTCCAAGGAATCCTACACCTTCTTCTGACTTCTGTAGATACCCATCCAGGTGACACAGACACAGATTTAAAACAAATAAACAAACAAACAAATAAAAAAAAAAAACCTGCAAAGATGTCCCTACTCCACAGCTCTTGAACTTTTACTTGCCCACAAACTGAAACAGAACTGTTTTGTTTGGTTCCACAATGATTCTAGTTTGACAGTTTTTAGCAATATTATAGCAACATGAATGGAGTTATTTATTTATAATTATTCATAAATACTTACACTAAGAAGCTATATGTTTTCCTTCAAATGAATATCAGTAAAAAAAATTTCCCTCTAGATTACAAATGTATTACACGGGAATTATATCTTTAAACAAACCAACCAACCTAGCAACCTATAAGATATTTAAAAGTAACATAACTTAAAATTATCTCAAACTAACCTGTATTAATGAAGTAATTCTTTACAAATACACATAATTAAATATTTTCACCCTAACCTAAAAGAATAACTTAATGCTACAAATTCCATTACATGGCACTGAAAAGCCAGAAGGTAACTAAAATTTTGGAAGACATGCTAAATTTAGAACAATTTTGAGCACAAGTAGTTGTTACTGGTCAGGGTACAGATACAATAGAAGAAGTCACATGTGTCTGTCACATTTGACTGTATCATAAAATTAAACATCTGGTCTAGGATGAACAGAATTAACAACACTATTTTATGCTACCCGAAAGAGATTGCTTATGTGTTTTCATTAATTTTGGCATACATATCTCTTGTTAAATCTCACCCTTAGAGAAAATAAAAGATTGGGAGAATCCTAACACTGCAATAATTTGAATCCAAATTGAGGGTTAGCACTGAATGAAGCATGTAACTGAATGCTTTGTTCTGAGTAGAAGACTCGGTGACAAATGGATTTTACACAGCATTGACCTCATCCACATCTTCCTTAATTTTTCATTAATTTTTAACTTTCTCTCCATGCTTAAAATACCATCTTCTCAGATCAAGACCGCACTTGGGGAGAGAGTCTTAGGAGAAAAGCAAAGACTAGTGACCAGACAATTTCATACATTCAGTAAATGACTGGCCCCCACAAGGTAAGCAAATAAAAAACTACTGTCATGAACTTTGGAAATCAATCTTTTTGTTTGTTTGTTTTTTGGTCTTTTTTGAGACAGGGTTTCTCTGCTGTAACTCTGGCTGTCCTGGAACTCTCTCTGTAGACCATGCTGGCCTCGAACTCACAGAGATCCACCTGCCTCTTCCTCCTGAGTGCTGGGATTAAAGGTGTGTGCCATCACCACCCAGCTTGGAAACCAATCTTAAAGCAGAAACTGAGTGCGAGAGACCTTGTATGTCCGTGTGTAATCTGCTTCCTCCTGAGGAAAGTACGCCTGCATCCAACTATTAAGATGCCATCATGTCCCGCTTTCTTTTCTGACAACCAATGTAACTCCCTAACACAGACTTTTCAGCTTCTAGCTGGAGAGATGGCTTAGTGATTAAGAGCATCTGCTGCTGTTGCAGGACTCGGTCCAGTTCCCAGCTGCTACATGGCTACTCACAGGCATCAGCAATTCAGGAGATCCAATGCCCTCTTTCTGACCCAAAAGGCATATGTGGTGCAAAGACACACTTGCAGGCAAAGCAATCACACACATAAAATAAAACAAATAAATCTAAAATTTGATCAAAAACAAATCCTAAGTCTGTCAGCAAGCAGAATTCCTTTCTTTACAGAAATGTGCCTATGAAGCAAACCCTGCTGAGGCTCACAGGAGCCACTGTCTGAGTCGAGCAGGCAATTCTAAGCAATATAAGCAAATCCCAAATGCCATATTAAAAGGTTGAGGAAAAAGGATCTTAGACTCAGTCTCAACAAAACACCTAATGACTACAAGAAGGCATGCTCTGTGGACTACTTAGGACAACGCAAAGCCCCTACCCTTCTCTGTTTATGATGTCAATCAAAGGTAGCCTATCTCTATCTGTAAACACTTTCTATAGAATATCTTCCATTAATAAATAATTCAAGTAACTAGGACTCCCTCTGTCCCATCCTGAAACGTCATGTAAAAAAATGACAAGATAACATGTTTTAACAAAAGATAGTTTTACAAGGTCAACACGATGGTTTAATTGGTAAAGGCACTTGTCATACAAGCCTGGATACCTCAACTGAATCCTCAAAACTCACACAAAGGTTGGAAGGAGAGAGCCTACTCTACAGTTTCCCCCAACCTCCACATGCATGCCTCTCACACACATATCATGCATGCACACAATAATAATTTTTAAAGTTTTAAAGATAGTTTTACATGGTATGTTACTAGAAATACAACTGATCCACAGACGTCCTGATTCCAACACAACATAATTAAAATGTGAAGAGGCCACTTACTGCCATACCAGCGTGGTAACTTGTGCCACAAGCAATAAGAATCAACCGCCGACATCGCTGGATTTCCTTAATGTGATCTTTCAAACCTCCCAAATTCACTGAAATAGAAGTTTGTGTAAATAATTACTTAGGAAAGAACCATATAAAACAGGCAATCATTTTTCATAAGTCTCCACTGCCAATCTGAAAAATCAGTATTATTGTTTTAAGCAATTCATATTCCTTTTGGGAAGAACAGTTTGTTTCAGTCACATAAATCAACAGGTCACAGCTTAACTGGCCCCTCACCAAATCCGCCCTCACCTCACTCAATAAGGAGAACACCAATAAGGAGAATAAACTGGCATGGAGTCTACTTTCAGTCACACTTACATTCCTCTGTGTAGATTAAAAGTTACCTCGAAAGAAAAACTATAGGGACAGAACCAGATCAGCTGGCACTAAAGCTGGATTTGGAGAGAAGATAATGACAGGGGCATAAGGAAGTTTCCAGAATGACAGAACTGTTCTATGTCTCGACTCTGCTGAAGTCATGATTACGACTATTACAAAGATCTGTCAAATTCAGAATCTTACCAGGAAGCTGAAGCAATCAAGATCCTGTCTCAGAAAAAAATAAACAGTATGTTACATTTAGAATGATGAATTTGGGGCTGGAGATATTTGGGGCTACTTACTGGCTTGCTCAGCCTGCTTTCTTATAAATTCAGGACCTGGTATCAGCCCAGGGGACCACAATGGTCTGGATCCTCCCTCATTGATCACTAATTACAAAAATGCCTGCTGGGCAGTGGTGGTGCACGCCTTTAATTCCAGCACTCAAGAGGCAGAGGCAGGTGGATCTTTGTGAGTTAGAGACCAGCCTGGTCTACAGAGTGAGTTCCAGGACAGCCAGAGTTACAACAGAGGAACCCTGTCTTGAAAACACACACACACACACACACACACACACACACAGAGTCTGCAGTGTGAAGGAAAAGCTGAAAATGTAGCTGCAGAAGCTTAACCAAGGTGAGAGAGCTCAACTGGAAACTCCAATTTGAAGACGTCATCTGTTGTTACTTGCTCTTTTATTTGGAAGCCTCCCCTCATTTGAGAGACAATTCTACTCCAACTAAACCCCAACTAACTAAGAGGCTTTCCCATTCAGTTTCTGCTAGATGTTCTGAGTGCCCAATTTGATATTTTGTTCTGTCTGCATGTCTGTATCTATCTACCATTTTCTATTTATTCTTTTACTTTGGCTTTCCATATACTTAATAAATTCACTCATTCAAAACCAAATGTATGGCTATAAAACAGAAAAAACATGGCTGGAGGCTGAGGTGGGGTCATACAAAAGCAAGGTAGTTAACTCAATGTAAAAACAGACTAGCTTGTGGTGGGCCACACCTTTAATTTCAGCACTGCAGAGGCAGAGGCAGGTGGATCTCTGTGAGGCTAGCCTGGTCTTCAAAGTGAGTTACAGGTCATTTGGGGCTACATTACCACCCATGATGGCTATTTTTAGTTGTCAAGTTGACTCTATCTGGAATGAACTACAATCTAGAAATGGAGTGCACACCTGTGACAGATCTTTTGCTTGGTTTGAATTGGGTAAATCCACTTCTAGTCAAGAACTTTGAGGAAGAAAGACACACACTTTTGATCCAGATCTTGAAGTGGGAAGACTCTTGGCCATGCCTTCTACTGGCAGTCTATATAAAGACATAGCACATCTATTCCTCCACTGGCATTTCAGCCTACTTTTTCAGAACTCCAGCATATATGACAACCAGTTGACACATCCAGCCCTATGGACTGAACAACTTAACTACTGGACACTTAGACTTTCCATTCAGTCCGCCATTGTTGGATTAGCTAGACTGCAGCCTGTAAGTCATCCCAATAAATCCCCTTAATTCTTACTTTTATGTATGTGTGTATATCTGTGTGTGTGCGTGAGCATATACATATGCATAAATGTGTATATATACACATACACACAGATATACACACATACATATATGGGGAGTATTCATTCTATGAGTTCTGTTACTCTAGAGAACCCTGATTAATATACCATCCCACCCACCCCACCTTCCAAAAGAGCAGATGGTCTACCAGAGAGGTTAGTATTGCAGATGGAGATCTGCACAATGGGTAGGTTAAGACATGGTTAGCTTAAACACCATGCTTCTTAAACTTATTCCTAGCAAATTCCTTGACGTCTGTTAGAATAATCCTAGCAGTCCTCCAAGGTCTGAAATGCCTTATAAACAGTGTGTGAGAGAGACGGATTCTCACTATGTAACCCAGGTTGGTCTCAGACTTTTGATGTTCCTGCCTCAGCCGTCCAAGCCTGTGCCATTACATCTGGATAACAAGCCATAACTAATGGAAATAATAAGAATACTGGGAGACAGGGGTTACTCGGGAGTATCACTAAACACATGTGGAGACAAGTCTGGCTCCACGAATGATTAACAATGTGATCTGTGACAAGACATTCAAACCGACAGAGCTCTGACTTCCTCATCTTCAAAACAAAGAAGATAACTGCTATCCTGTTTATATTAGACAACTTGCATGCACATAATACACATAAAAGAGTTTTTAAAATAGTAAATGTCTCCAAGCTCAGGATATAGCTCAGTAGTAGACTACACGCTTAGCACATGCAAGACCCTATTTGATCCCCAGGATAGGGGGTGGAGGGCACAGGACAACACAACAGGGACAGGGATAAAGACATATCATGAAGTTTGTCTCATTTTTTCCCCTTAACAAACAACTCTTTTTCCTGACTTTAATTCCATAGACCCTTTGAGAAGTTTCCTGACCTCCTCTGGATCCCCTGGGTCACAGATGGACATGGATCTTCATTGTCTTGTTCCTGTCTTTCCCCTGGCTGTCCCTCTTTCTCTTTTCATTGTGCCCTAGACAGATCAACATCCTATTGATATAGGTAACCCAGGCTCTCACTCCTCCTACACCCTGGAGACTGTACCCAGTCTTTTATAGCTCTGTAGCTTCTATAACAGAGGCACCCCTGCTCCGTCTCCACCTCCTCAGGACAGTTCCTCTCCCCTTCCTTCCTAGACTTACTTCCTTTTACAACTCTTCAAATACTTCAAATTACTCCATAAGCAACTTCCCGATGGTTTCCTACTGATGCCCTTAGCGAATGTTCTTCTAGTCGGCTGAGTGTTACCATCTGAACTCCACTTATTTACATCTTCCAAGCCCATACCTTCTTGTTTCAAGAGGCCTTCCCACAACCCAGTATCCCCTTCCACAAATAGACTCATTCTCCATATTTCCGAAATTCAATATTAAACTTTAGGCATTTTCTAGTATTGTGGGTCATATTTTACTTTCTCTAAATTGTTGATTATATATTGACCCCCCCTTACAAATTATTAAAATAATGAGGGGAAGAATACATCCGAAACTTTGCTATAATCTACTCCTTTGATATGAGTTGGAAACTAAGAGTCTACAGTCATGTCTATACACTCCTGTGATATGTGTTCTAGACACTAGAATTGCACTTTGATTAAACGTGGAGTAAGGTGCAAACATCATGAAAGACCTCTGCAGAAGTCCATGCTTTTGCTTATTTATGGAAGAAACCTAGGGACTGGAGAGATGGCTCAGTGGCCAAGAGCACTTGCTGTCCTTCAGGACCCACATGATGACTTACAACTATATGCAACTCCAGTTTCAGAGGACTTGAAGTCCTCTTCTAACCTCTGTGAGTATCAGGCATGAAATGTGGCACACATACATACAGGCAGGCAAAGCTATCATACACATAAAATATATAAATCTGAAATAAAAAAATTTAGAAAGAAACCTAGCCTAGCCAATACATGCAACCGGAATAAGCAGACAGGCTCTTCTTAGAACCACAGTGCCCAAGACATGCGAAGAACTGCCCCTGCCAGCCACAGCAGGAACCCAGTATGTGACAGTCACCCCTTTTACCATTTCTAAGTATGCTATTCAGTGAGATTACACACATTCACAATGTTGGGCCCATTACTACTATCCAACTCTAGAACTTTTCATCATTCCCAGGATGGCAGTGATGGGGGCCCAACAGTGTGAATCTGACTCTCCACTACCACTCCAGCGCCTGGCAGCCATCAGCCCACTTCCTGCCTCTAAATCTGATTACTCTGACCTCACCGTGAGGTGCAATCACACTTCAATGTCTGGCAGTCACAGTTGTTCCA
This sequence comes from Cricetomys ansorgei, assembly GCA_026225945.1. Taxonomy (NCBI): domain Eukaryota; kingdom Metazoa; phylum Chordata; class Mammalia; order Rodentia; family Nesomyidae; genus Cricetomys; species Cricetomys ansorgei. The sequence continues at coordinate 2,648,267 of JAMJFZ010003061.1, forward strand.
CAGAGCTATATAAAGGACAATACATTTTTGGGTTGCTAATAACAATCTGGCAAGAGGCAGAAAAGGAGAAATAGTAAATGTCATTACCAGTATAGTCATCAAAATTGACTCTTCCTCTCATTGTGTTCACAACAGATTCTGGCTGCTCAAAAATTTCCTTCTGCATAAATGAACTGAAGTTGCCTACAAAAACAGAAATTATATAATTAAAACAACAGCAAAAGAATAAGAAATGAGTATTTTACTACATTTATTTACTTCATGAGTATTTTATTCTACATGAAAAATGAACAAGGAAAAAAGTCACTTTTATTCATTTAATAGCTAAAACGCATAGTTACACAAAAACAGGGCTATGAGATCATTTTTTCAATCTAATTAAGTTCAGTTCGTCAAGATATCCTTTTACTTTATCAACTGGGAAAATTCCTTACTTGTAAGATTAGTATTTACTTCGTAGAGTGGATCATAGAACTTTGTAGACAATAGTTCTACAATATAATTCTTACTATAACCCAGTCAGAAAGGAGGATAAAAACCTAACACTTAATGGCAATACACATTATGCAGTGTATTAGGAACTATTCTAAGAGCTTCATGTGCATCAGCCTTCTTAATCCTCAACACAACCTTAATGAGATGGATTCTATTTTCCCCTCTTAAACATGAGAAGGCTGAAGCACAGAGAGAATACAAGAAGAGTACTGAACACAGTGTGAGCCTTATTTATCCTTATAAAGCATCTTTAAATATTTGGTACTACCTCCTTCTTACAAAGTTAAAAACAAACCATGAATTAATTTTAAGAATGATTCTAAGACTAGCAGATAATTTCTCCAGGGCTATCCTTTTTTTCTGGATTGACCATCCACTCATCATACGGAAGATTTCACCAGCTTCGTCAGCAGGATGGAAGTAGAATGCTTTCTTTCTTCAAGCATCCCAACTCCTAACATCACAAGATACTCACCCTTCATAATCTGCTGGAGTTCCATCTGGAGAGTTTGCACAGCTCGGCCAGGATGGTCTCCTGCAGTTCGCTTAATTCGATGGATAGAGAGACGGCCATCCACCACTGCTGCAACATCATCATCTTCAAGAAAGATAACACGATTGGTGTGCTCTATCACAGCACTACAAAATGGCCAAGGAGATGTCATCAATAACCAGGATCACATTAGAACACACGAACCAAGCTCCAACACCAACTCTCATCTCACACCACATGTTAACTATCAATGCCTTCTCTTCCCATAGGGCTGTACTGAGGATGTGGTCATTGTGAACAAAAATAAAGTGGACCTCTGCACAGCAACCTAACCAATTAGACAAGATCAGAAGGCATGGCTATTCCCATCCCATTCCAGCTCTCACCAAAGCCTACCATTTTAACCCCTAGATGTTTCTGAAAGCCTTCTTCCATGTCACTGCCACTGATGAGTACGAGCTGCCGCCAGCTCTCTGGCTACTTTCTCTAGCATCCTAAATACCCACCACTTTCTCTTCCCTCTACACTTGTTCTCCTTCTCTACCCAAAACAACATTAAAAGATAATGCTAATCAAAATTTCTCCTTTGCCCAATAAATCACTTTTCAGCCTCCCTCTGGCTCTCAGGAAAATTCAAATTGCCTTGCATGTCCCATCAAGTATCCTCTCACTCTATCCAAGGTGCTTAATGCCATTCCCAAATTCTCACAGGTGAGCTACCTGCACAGAGTGAATGTTCTTCCCCCAACCCTTCACCTTATTAATTCCTGATCTCCCCTTAGCTCAATATGAGCGTCATTCCCTTAACCTATCTCCTACAAGGGTTAAATGATCCTGTTATAGGCACCGTGTAACACTTGTCACAGAGAGAACGCCACAAATTCGCTTTAAAATGTTGTCTTCTCCATTATGGCAGACCAAGTAGTATTTTTATCTTACCATTCTCCTGAGGCTAACATATGGCTTTGCTCAATAAGCATGTAAAAATCAACCAAAAGCGGATAGGCTTCTGTAATTTAAGTCATGACTATCAGCTCTCTGCAGCAAACCCACTAAATGACAGCAAAGACAGATTCGCAAAATCTAGAAAACCGTAAAGTTTGTTTCTCATGCAGACAATACATTCCCTCGAGTATTGAGTGGCATCATTTTCTCATTCTCCTTTCCTCTTATTTTAGTCACAGTGAATGAATCAAGTATCTGCAGACAAGTGGCTCTGCCTTATCCCCACTCCTACAGTACTTGAATCACCAATGCCTCTAAATATGCCACTGCATTTTCTTTTAAAATTTCAGTCTTCCTTTGTAGAAGAATTATACTGTAAGTTCACTCTAAATGTAAAAGCTAAATGTCCAATGAAACCCAAACTACAGTGTCTCAGCAACTGTGACTGTTGGAAAAGCAATCCCTCCTCTCTATAAAACTTGGTATGCCTCCTAAAAACAAAACAAAACAAACAAAAACACCAAAGTAAATTCATTGGAATAAGTCTCTAAGAATGTATGTTCTTGGTGAAGTGACCAACATGCTTTGAAGCGGGAGAAAAAGTGTTCTGATTGTCCCATGTCTAACAAGGTGGCCTCTACTTTTCATAGTTTTGGGAAGTTTTCCTAAAAATTCTCTTGACTCAATGAAGGAAGCTCACCTTGCATCAGAAGCAAAGTAATATTCAACTGCCTTTTCCTCAACAGGAAACAGGCATGTAGTGCTATCTACCCGGGAGAGATTGCAGCTTCCTTTCTTGTCTTTACCTAGAACACAGAGATAACATGAAATCAGCAAGCACATAAGCCATGCTACAATTTAGAAATGTACATAATCGTTGATAAAATCAACAACAAAAAGAAAAAAGAGCAACACAAAACAAATTCAGCAGTTCTCCAATTTGAGGTAGCTCACTGAATTTCCATGCAGTAAGTCAGTAAGGACCCAGCTACAAAGAGCAATGAAACAGCAACTAGAGACTGCAGCAGACTGCAGGGCTGCACTGGAAACTCTGTAATGTCATTTCTTTTCAGGAACAAGTCCAGTAACTTAGGAATAACTTTTAAAAATCTAGAGGCTGTAGGGCTAGAAATGTAGCTCAGAGATAAGGGGCACTCACGGCTACTTCAAGAGGACCCAGGCTCACATCCATCCATAACTCCAGTTCCAAGGGCTCAGACTCCCTCTTCTGCCTCTCTGAACACCATGTACGCTTGTGATGCACATACATACATACATTACATTCATACATGTAATTTTTTAATTAAAAAAAAACTAAAAAAAAAAAAAAACCAAAGTTGTGCAATGAAAACTAAAGACAGACTAGAGCTAAGATTTATTTTAAATTAAATTATTAATAATTAATAATAATAAAATATTAAATTATTTTAAACAAAACCTCTGTATATTTTAACAGCAGGTCAGCATAGCAAATCAGGCCAGAATACTCATTAAAATCAAAGCAAAGAGGGATGATGAGACAGATCAGCAGGTAAAGGCACTAGCCACTAAGCCTGAAGACCTGAGTTCAATCTCTAGGTCCCACAAGGAGGGAGGAGAAAACCAACTCCCACAATCCATCCTCTGACTGCCACATGTGTGCTGTGGTATGCGCACAGCATATATACACATACACGAATAAATAAATGTAATTTCTAAAAAACAAAGACACATAATAGGCATATAGTTACAGGAAATGCTATAAGCCAAGAATCTCTCCTGTCTTAGTATTGTGTTTTCAGCCTCTTTTTAATCCTGACATTTAATTCTTCATCAGTCATAATTGGTTTTTTCCTTTTTGCTAATTCACAACAAAAGTAGAAATGAGGAAGTATGTTGGTATGAAAAAATCTCTAGGTTAAAGCCAACTATGGTGGTGCATGCTTGCAATCCTCGTACCTGGGAGGTCAGAAGCAGGTTGATTACGATTAGTTCAAGGCCAGTTCAGCTACATAGTTAAGTTGGGGCCAGATTAGGCTATCTGAGACCATTTCAATTATATCTCTCTTGTAGTTAAAGACTATATAAATGTGCAGGGGATAGCTACGGCCTTTCTTAAAAGCCAGGGCATGGTAGATCTTTATAAACCAAGGGCAGATAACCATAGAATACCACAAATTACTTGTAAAAATTCATATCCTATCTATCCTCTAAAATGTATGTACAATGACTAGTTAATTACTCTTAGAAATATGCATCCAAAGTTCCATCTGTGGCTACCTGGAATGATTTCAGCATGAAACCAAAACAGCACTTCCCAAACAAACTCAAAAGTGGAGAAGACAGTCAAACTTTAAAATATAAGAATGCTTGACTACTATAGAAAGGTAGCAACTGCTCACAGAGGAACTCCACGGGACTCCATTGCAGTGCTAATTCAACAGGTGCTTGCCTTTGGCAAGAGCCTTAAAACTGTCACTCAAAAAGTGAATTTTAGGTCAAGGAGCTTAGTGGCACACAACTTTAATTCAGCACTTGGGGAGGCAGAAGCTGGAAGACTTCTGTTGAGTTCAAGGCCAGTCTGGTCTATATAACAAGTTCTAGACCACTCAGAGCTACATAGTGAGACCCTGGGGAGATGGCTCATTGATTATCAGTTGGCTACTATTCTGGAGGACCTGCACAGGGTTTCCAACCCACAGAGCAGCTCACAACCATCTGTAACTAGAGCCAGGGGATCCAGGGCACTCTTCTGGCACCTGCAGGTAATGCATGCATGTGGTGTGTAGACATATGTGCAAACACACACATAAAATAAATCTCAAAATTTCTTTAGTAAATCTTTAAAAAAAAAAAAAACACTGAATTCTTTGTTTCTAAAAGGAGTAAAGTCACATGTAATGGTACATGTCTTTAATCCTAGTACTCTGGAAGTTAATCCTAGTACCCTGGATTGAGGCAGAAGACTCAATAGTTTGAGGCTAATATCAGCTATACAGAAAGACTTTGTCTCAACTCTAAATTGAAAAACAAGTAGAAATAAAGCCCAGAATCAACATTTAAAAAACACAACTAGCGTTGTTTCTAAAATGTCCTAAAGTTGAGTATCACTCCAAATATTTGTAACTTCATTATTAAGATAGCAGAAGTATATCTGACTGAAATATTTTACAAGAAGCTGAGGCATCACCACCTAAAAATAACTATAAAATCCTTTCCCGTCTGGGGATTCTCTCGTTCTACTAAAATGTAATACAGTGCCATCCGCTTTTCAGTGGGAAGGTGGCTTTAAGTTGAAGACAATGGCAAAAGCCCGAAAGCCAGCCCAAAGCTCTCTCTACAGCCCTCCCACTGAGGCTGTTCTCATGACAGCATGACACCCCACACCATCTACCTACTAGAGCTAGAGAAACATAGGTATCAAGTGTCATCTCCAGGATAATGTTTCTTCCAACTTTTGAAGCTCTCACCCAATCTTTTTAAATTATTATTTCTAAAAGTCACCTACATCAGACTCTAAGATAGCATCTATGACACACCAAGCAGTACTGTTACAGGAATCTGGAACTGCGGATCCAGATTACATGTTCTCTTGGTGGACTGGTCCTCCTTCTGGAATGAGGCGGGGTAGAAGCGATACAACAGGAAGGAGTATCTTAAACAACTGTTTAAGGAAAATTATTTTCTTCCAAGTAAAACATGAAAGCAGTCATTCAAAGATGAGCCAGCTCAGCACTCTTTGGTAACTGCTGTTCAGGAAGCTAAGAATTACATAGTAATAATTAAGGTTCCAATTTTCTGAACCCAGAATTCCCCTACCTTTTACATGAAAAGCTTTTAGCAGTTAAGAGAAAAAAAAAGTACACTGCTGTTTTATTTTGCTGTGTAATTCAACAAAATGGTTCAAATTAACTTTGGTTACGTGTGAGGACCCACTGCAGCATGCAGAGGCACAGACAGGGGGATTATGAGATAAAGGTCAGCCTTGGCTACAGAGTGAGTTTGAGGTTAGTGTAGGCTATATGAGATCTTGTTTCAACTACCTTGGAAGGAAGGGAGGAAGGGAGGAAGGGAGGAAGGAAGGAAGGGGAAAAGAAAAGATGAGATATCAATCGGTGCTGGAGAGATGACTCATTGGTTATGAGCATTTTCTGCTTTCAGAGGGCCCAGGTTGATTCCCTGAACCCACATCAGGCAGTTCACAACCATATATAACTCCAGCCCCAGGGGAGCTGCTGCCTCTGGCCTCCCAGGGTACCTTTACTCTCATGCACATACCCACATTCAGACACACTTGCTTACACATAATAAAAAATTTAAAAATCTTTAAAAAAAAAAAAAACCTTGGAGCTGGAGATACAAGCCAGAGGTAGAATACTTGCCTAGTATGTATAAGGCTCTGGGTTGACTGCCACCCCAGGACCAATAAGTGATAATAAACCCTCAAACGTAAAGAATAAAACATGACTCCAAATTAAATAAAACCAATCAAAATACCAAATGTAAATCTAAAGTAAAATATCATGCACTTAAATAAAGACCATTTAAATCTATTTCAGTTACTGTCAGGCTAAATCGCTCAGGAAACAACTGCTTAGCTCAGTGTTCCTTTCCTGATCTAACATGCATCCTATATGATTTTAAAACAAGAGAGGGGAAAAAAAGCCTCTGATTTCAAATATTTCTTCAAGCCTCCCATTTTAATAAAACAGTTAAATAATGCAACTTTCAAAATGGCAAAAGCAAACAGAAAAAACAAAAATTCTGTAAATTAGAAAATGTCAAAACATTTCCCATAAAATAAGCACATTTTTAGAGCCTTGGTTCACTTCAAACACAAAGGATTAGTAACGAAGGAAAGCAGGTGAACCCTTTCCGTCCATGCAGAGTGCACTCCCACCTCGGTCTGCCTGCGATCCCCACCATGTGAATTTTGATCCAATCTGAGTCCTAGCTAGGAATGTACAACAGAGAAAAATTCTTCTTGTCAGACTGTTCACAACAAGTCTTTTTCATATCTAGATAGAACTACATAATTGTATGCACATATACACACAGATCTGACCAAAGAGCATGATGGAACAGCCTATGGAATAGGCTTCTCAGAGCTACTGCACTGCACTTACAAGCAGCTTACCTGTTCTGTACAGAATCGGAATGTGATCTGTAGAAAGCTTATGTTCACTCCGCACACCAATCAAGAGGGGGCTACCTCGCCTGAAACGCAAGATGAGTCAGAATCAAACCTTTTTCATGAATAATGCACTAATATAAAATTTAAGTATAAATTCGAAATTCATTTTAATTTAAAATGTAACACTCTTCAAATGATTTAATTTTCCCTCTGAATTGAACTTAAGGTGTAACAAAATAACTAGTTTAGAAAACTAAGTCTTTAAGCCATATCTGCCTACTTCTAATAAATAGCTTTTTAACTGGCAAATTACAATTGCATTAAAGTTTTACTGTGAGGCCCTTATTCTGCAGCCACTTTTATGCTGGACAGCAACTCTGAGTGCTGGCAGGGTCCATGTGCCCAACAAACTCAAGTATTTCCTATCCAATCCATTCTGGGGAAAAGCCAACTCATTTTATAATATTGTACTTTAAATTGCTCACCTTTTAATGTGAAGAGGAACTTTTCACTCAATTGTACACAGATACCTTAGGCATCTTGCCTTCAGATTAAAGATATCCTTTTGTTACCAGATCTTAAATGTCCTGATCCAATGTGAGTCCTCGCTAGGGATGCTGTAGGCTAGTCTCTGCCCCAAGAACCTCATGATCCATTTCTAAGTATCTAGTAAAACCAGTGGTGGTACAATTACCTACGAAACTGCCTGGCATATGTTTCCAAAAGAATATGGAAAAAGTTAGTGCTTTAGGCCTGAAATTAAGGAATATTCCATATCCAAATTCAAAAAGAGCCACAGTTCTCCCCAAAGACAAATCATGATGCCAAAATGTATCTGTTTCACTATGGGATTCTGTAAGAGTGACATAAGAAATAAGGAAGAGTGAAGAGAAATAAACATAGCCAAACTTCTACGGAAACAGTGAAGGGCCATTCACAGGCTCCTGAGAATAATCCTGTAACTCGAATGTTTCAAAGTGCATGTCGTCATTAGTCCTTAAAAAAAATCTATTGTACCTTGTGCCAACTGCTTGCCCAGGAAAATGAACACTTTTAAACACAAGTGCAAAAGCACCTTCCTATGGGGGAAAAGAGAACGTCAACAATATTTCTTGTTAACGGTTATCAAACAGAAACACTTAAAATATACTGGCTTCTGCACAGACACTTCTTGCTCATACTAGTGCGTTTTTTAACTATTTTTTTTAACAAGTCTTCATTTTAGGTGTTAGAACAAGATCTCCCTAACATCCAAGCCCACATTTTAGGTAGACACTGACTCCTAAGCTCTGATGTGAACAGAATTTTTATCAGCCAGCTTACTTCAAAAACTCCTTCTAGAGGCAGATCACCTGGAAAGTCACCTGTGTGCATAGCATATTTCTCAAAAGACACATACCTCTCAGACTATTAATTTGTTCAGAGAAGACAGAATTGCAAAGATCCCAAGCTCTACTCTAAAACCTATTCTTCACTCTCATCATCTTACTCCATTACTAACCTCATTCTTTCTGCCCCGTCTTGAACTTACAATACTATAATTATTAAGATGAAATGGAGAGGTGACTCCCTGTTAACAGTATGTGCTGCTTTGGAGGACTTAAGTTTAGTTTCCAACACTCACACTGGGCAGCTCACAATCACCTGTACCTCTAACTTCAATGCCTTCTTCTGGCCTCAGACACTAGTACTGATGTATACAAACCTGCCTCTGCACATGTGTATACACAGGCGCATGCACCAGCACCACCAAACCCTTTTTAAAAGACTATGAAGAATACATGTAAATGTTAGAGGACATCTTCTCCGGAGTTGGTCCTCTCCTACTGCAGATTCTGGGATCAAACTCAGGTTGTCAGACTTGCACAACAAGTGCTTTTGCCTACTGAGCCATCTCACCAGCCCAAACTTACTTCTTAACCTCTATCTATAGTGAAATAATTAGAATATAGCTATTGTGAAACAAATGGAATGGTACATGCAGGGAAAGCAAATTAAGTCAAACAACAGTCTCTCAAAATTCTCTGAATTGAACTGCTGTATGTGGAAACAAGCAAAGGGGCTGGGAAGATGGCTCAGTTGGTAAAATGCTTGTCACACAAGCATGAGTTCAGATTCCTAGTATCCACATAAAAAGCTGGGCACAACATGGTTTTAAGAAGATGTCCAATACCAGTCTCTGGCCTTCACTTACAGAGGTTTGATGCTGTCTTCTTTGATTGTTCTGTGCCTTATATACTAAGGTGGGTCCTTATATACTAAGGTATGGTCTCTCACTTGAGCCCATAACCAGACAGCTTGCTGCAGAATCCAGTTCTACCTCCTGGAAGCTGGAACTGCAAAGAGGCTGCCACATCCACCAGCATTCACATGGCTTGTGGGGTCTGAACTCTGGTCCTTATACTTGCATTGCTAGGGCTTTACTGCTGAGTCATCTCCTCAGTCCTGACATAGTAATCTTAAAAGGTATGGTTTAATACCAGTTGTTGGATAACTCTCTCCACCAATGTAGTAAAACTGACGTCCTGACTTTCCCAGTTGTCATACATGTACTTGACAAGCTTGGCAATGGTTTCTGTGTCTGTTTCAGATTCAAAGTCATAGCCTTTGCTTTCCTGAAAGTAGAAAAAAAGAAAAAGAAAAAAAGACATTTAAATAAATATAATGTTCAAATTTTTTTTAACTTAGTAGTTCTTTTTTGTTAATCCTAAAAAACTTTTTTATTAGATTTTTTTCCTTTTATTTTATGTGTGGATGTTTTACCTGTATGTTTGTGTATGTGTGTGATTGGTGCCCTTGGAAGTCAGATGTCGGCATCCGATTCCCTGAAACTGGAGTTATAGCTTTGAACCACCATGTAGGTGATGGGATGGAATCCAGATCCTCTGCAAGAGCAACAACCGTTCTTAACCACTGAGCCACCTCTCCAGGCCCCGTGCAAATATTGTCTACAATTTGGAAAGACTAAGTGTGTCACAGTGTGTTTGGAGGTTAGAGGACAACTTTGAGGAATCAGTTCCTACTTCTACCTTTAAGCAGATTTCAGGGAATGAACTCAATGTCATCAGGTCTCAGTGGCAAACACTTTACCACTGAGCCAACTCACCAGCCCCTAAAATCTTACTAATTACTAACTTTTTTTGGATGTCATACTGAATTTACTCTACCCAAATTTTAATTTAACTAGTTTAAATTAATTTATAATAGTAAATTTGATAAATACGATTCAGTTATTAATAAAATTGATTAATTAAAATTAATTTTAATCAAAATTAAAGTCTGATTATAGAAAACTCAGAATAACATGTTATCGAGTACAATTCAATACACTTAACTTATATATGCCTCATACAAACTAAATCATTAGTTTTTAAAATAAGTAGAATATATACTATTCAAAATACTAATTTCATAATGAGGAACAATTCTCTGGTGATGCTCAACTGTCCAATAAAGAGCCATTAGTTATACATGGCTGTTTAGACTTTAAAGTCCAGTTTCTGTGACCGCAGCTCAGCAGTCCCACATGCACAGCTCCCAATATACTAGATACAGTTTCCATACTGCAGAAACTCAACAGAGGATTCCCATGTGGCACTGTCACAGTACAGGACATAGCTAGCCCTCAAAATGGCATGTAAGGAATCAGAACTACCCCACTGTCAACAGAGGGAAATACAATAAACTATTATGCCCTTGTGATTATCTTGGGAATTACTTGAGCATGTCTAAATAATGCTGCATGTGTCAACGAACTACCTCCTGACTCTCAGCAGAAGTATTCTCAAAGACAGAGTCTTTTGGGGTCACTTTACTTACCAAAAACTTCTTTAAGTCTTTGTAGTTGGTGATGATTCCATTATGAATAACAATAAATTCTAGAAGAGACAAAAAACATTGACAAAATATTAAAAGATTGATAAATGCTACAAATAGCTATTATTGTAGATAGATTTCCCTTCCTGTTTTCTTTTTTTTGTTGTTTTTGGAGACGGTGCTGGGGTTTGAATCCAGGCTAGGCAAGCACTCTGACACTAAACTACCTCTCAGTCCCGCTGTCTCTTTTTTCTGAGACAAGGTCTTACAATATAGCCCAAACTATCTCTAAATCCAGCCTCTATCATCTAGGTGCTGGGATTACAGGCACACACCACCAGACCTGGTCTGTGACTATTTTTCTCAAGTCAAAAAGTTAGAAATTTACTAGTGGGTGTCCTCGAATGTTGCGTGCTTCTCACTGGGACTTGCCATCAGGCAGCTCGCGGCACTGTCTCCCTGCTGATCCACATTGTTAGTGGGCATGCACATGAGGAAACGCAGCACTTCTGACTCCTGCTACACTATCCTAACATCATGGAAAAGGGAGCAATTTTTGTTGCTGCTGTTGTGACTGCTTCCTCACTGGAGAAGGCTACCATAGTGGGCCACTCTCAGGTCTCTCTGTTCATTTTTGCTTCGGTTAAGTTTAAACAAAAGGCTTTTCCAACTACAACATCTGAGAGACACTAAACAAAGTTTAAGACCTGATAAGTACATAATTATCAAGTTCTATAAATGGATTTGTGTAAGGTCCAGATAACTCCAGGAATGTCACCTGAAAATGCCAAAGCAGCATTCCAAGAGCAAATAAATAAGATCTTGAGAGATCAATTTCATCTATTTTATTAAATGATGACTGAAAATGTTAAAAATAGGTAACCAAGAGCTAACAGTATTATGTGCAGCCATGACAGTGTACAGTGTGGCTTTAAATTCACATATCAAAAGAATAATTATAGCTGGGCCTGGTGACACTGGCCTTTAATCCCAACACTCCAGTAGCAGAGACAGGAGAATTTCTCTGAGCTCAAGGCCAGCCTGGGCCACATAGTGAGACCCTGTCAGAACAAACAAAAAAGAATAATTACTAAACACAATGGCTTTTCACCTTGGCTGGCCTGAACTCCTAGACTGAAGCATCCTTGCCTCAGCCTTCTGTGTAACCAGAACAACAGGCAAGTGACACCACTCCTAACATAAATCTAATTTTATATTCTAGTATTCAAAATGTTCTCAATATACCTAAAGACCTTACATTTAGGTATCAAAAACATAACAAATGAACAAACAAAATCTGAGCCTACTGGGATCATTTCAAAAAGGATCAGAAATGAATTCGAATAAGCTCCCAGTGGGGCAAAACAGGAAAACTGCTCAGCAATAGAGGACTAACTCAGTATACTGAAATAAATCAAGTATCTATCACAAACTTCTTGGAGATGTCTCAGTAATGTAGTGAGCAGTACATCAGTCTCTTGAACTATATAGGAGAGGGGGGAGCAGCAAGACAGGACGAAGGATGGAGTGCAGTGCGGGAGGAGATATTAAGAACAACATGTAATGACCTATGTACAAATGTCATTAAAAATAACATTCTTTGTATGCTAATTCAAACATCAACTTTAAAGACAATGACCAGGAGTTTATAATGAAAGAAAAAAATCATTGCTCAGGATAACATTAGAATCACTTAATATTTGAAAAATGGTAAATAAAGAAAAAGAAGCAAGCACTCACTCTGCATTTCCTATACAAGCTATACCTCAGGTGACTAAGCGACTGACAGAAACTTCTCATTATAGACATATCCGAGCTCTAAACTGAAAGAGGACTGGAGGCACCAGACTACTGGCATTTGACAGTCGCTACCATCTCCACAGTGATCGCCAATGGCTAACACTGTGCACATGGTGCAAATAATCCCAGTGCTCACTTGTGAGGAATACTCGGGGCTGCAAATACAGCACACGGGAGAGACCTGCCTGGTACCAATGCACCTGGTTCCATGCCTGGGCCTGGGAAAATTGAAACAACAGGTCTTGTAGCAGGGCATGATAGCACACACCTATAATCTCAGTTCTGAGGAAGCAGGGGAAGGAGGATTGATGTAAGTTCAAGGCCACGTCTGCAGAGTGAGCCCATTTTAAAAAACAAACAGCTGGCAGTGGTGGCAGATCTCTTTGAGTTGTAGATCTCTGTGAATTGTAGACCAGGCCTGGTGTCTACAGAGTAAGTTCCAGGACAGCCAGAGTTACAACAGAAAAATGCTGTCTCAAAAAATTAAAAAAAGAAAAAGAAAGAAAAGAAAAACCAAAACAAACAAGACAAAAAAAGAAAGAAAAAACTGAAGACATGAGAAAACATTAAATAACAGAAGTACATATAATTAGCAATACTTAGACTACAGGAAACTTACAGATAAACAACAAACTAAATTACAAGAGAGAGAAAAAGACTGACATATTGAAGAGTTACTGATCTTTATTACTGGGAGTCCAAAATAACCTGTACAGGGAGGATTGCTGAAGTTTGAGGATGGGATCAAATTCTGTATACTCTCTGAATATGTTCTGAAATTCTCAGGTAAAAATCAAATTAAAGTAACAGCATAAAACCTTGACTCTCCTCCCATCATTGGTCCACTACAATCACTTCAAAGCATACACTATTTGTTCATACCATTGTTTTTATCAGAGCGCTGGGGGTGACTATTGACAGGATTTGGCTCTCCATGCGTTGCCCAACGGGTATGAGCTATTCCAAGATGGACATCAAATTCTATATCCAAGTCCATATCTTGTTGTTCTGTATTAGATAAAATTTAAAATTCCAGTATCTGTCAATGCTGAAGACGTAAGTTACATTATATACAACTACATTATATACAACACCATCCCCCTTTATCCACAGGTATGTTTCAGAGTACTCGGCAGATACCTGAAACTGCAGATGGTACCAAGCTCTACACAGCATGTGTTTTCTAACACAATCCCACTATGTTTTCCACCTTAATAAACTGTGGCCTGTGGCCATAGCTTTTTCAGCCTGAGATGTGGCAGCAGAACTGGCACCAGTTAGTTTTTTCCTTCTCAATTTTAGACAGAAGGTTCAGCTTTACCATATCTCTTAGCAGACTCAGCACTTGATTTTCTTTCTTTCCTTGTTAAGTAAGAACTTTCATCCTCTCCCTTCAAAAAAAGCACCTTCTGGCCTCTCTGGCAGATCAGCAAACCAGCATCAGCATCTTACATTTGGGGTCATTATCAAACAAAGTAAAAGCCACGCCAAGTGGAGACATGAACAGGCTATCAGTGCCCATCCACAGGACGGTGTTTGTGAAGCTTCTTCACTGAGAGATATGAGCCTGCCCTAAACCTAACTTCCTTCCTAGTTGCTGTCATCATTTTTGAAGCTCAGAAACAATTTAAACCCAAGCAGTAACAAAATTACTTTTCTTCTCTTCAACCTTTGAGTCTTCCTCAAAATGGGTCCCAAAAAGGGGGAGAATGGGAAAAATCAAACTAAGGACATTACTGTGAACTTCTTCATCCAGTGCCTTAACTTTTCCTTTCTTCTTAATGAGCTGGATTTTGCAGGCATTGGCTTCCCAGTCTTTGTCATTACCTCCATCAAGTCCCACACCTAAATCAGCAACAAGAAGGTTAGAAAGCAAGACTTAGAAACTAGTTGTTAAGAGTACAAACAGGAGTCAAAAAAAAGTTTAATATCATCTAGAGTAATTATATAGTCATCTAATTAATTCATTTACCAAGTAGATTTTCTGAAAAGCTATTATGTGTTGAGATAAGTGACAGCTGCTTGAGACAAAAAAAATGAAAGCAAGGCTGGGAGCACAGCTCAGTGGTCAAGAGCTTTCATAGCATGCGTGGGGTTTTGGCTTCAAATCCAGCATCAGAAAAGAGGATACAAGAAGGAAGGTCAGGAAAGGGGTTAGGGGAATTCAACCCTTGTCTAACAGTCTGTTGAGAAAACAGAAAAAGAATAATGGCAAGCAAAAGTATTACTGACATAGTAACTTCTATGTAAGTTATAAACTGTGATAAAGTGCCATAGGTACAATGGAGAAATGCAGGAGCGAGGCACACATTTCAGAAGAGAAACAAGGAGTCAGGAGAGCATCTCTTGACATTTTACTTATTTTACTAAGGAACTTGAAAAGCTCCTTAGACCCTAAAGGTCATTTCAAATAAAAATAGTAAGGGCAGAATGATTAGCAAATGATTGAAAATGGCACAGAGAGGAGGGTGGATGGTGGGGGAGGACATTACAGATGCAACAAAACAGAAATGTAGGCCTGATTTAAACAGGATGGAGATGAGTAAGAGAAACAGAAAGGCCTGGAGAGGATGTGAGAAGGCAGTAGGCATGGTTCTCTCCTGGGTTCAAAGGAATCGTGAAATGATTACTGATAGAAGGGACATAGAACAGAATGGGCTATGTAGTAAGGACTACTGCATGTTTAGTTCAATCATGAACCTGCAAAGGGCACTGTACTGTGGACTACCCAGGAAGATAGTTCTAGAAGGCAGCAGGAAACACAGGTCTGTGCCTTGGGAAGCACATTTGGATTAGAAATATGTGAGCCAAGAATGGTAGCACATACTTACTTGTAAGCACTTCAGAGACTGAGGCAGGAGGATGTTAAGTTTGAGGCCAATGAGGTCTATAAAAATAGACTGTCTCAAAAGCTTAAACAAAACATGGATTATAAGTCATAATATACAAAGTTGATGAAGTCAGCTCACCATGAAAACACAAAGACAAGTGGGCTAAGGAAATAATCTCAGAGGCTCAAAGTACTGGCTCATGCCTATAATCTCAGCACTCAGGAGACAAGGTCTGCCTGGGCTATAGAGTGGGACCTAATCTCAAATAAAAAAACAAAGAATGAAAAAATCTTAAAGAACATTCCTATTTAAGCGAGAGACATAAGAAAAGGAGCCTCCAAAACTGACAAAAAACATAATCAGTATCCATATGAGAAGATACACTGTTAGAAAAGCTAGAAATGGGTTTGAACAAAAAGGAACAGGACTGGGGATTACTCAGCACTATCCTAGCACGTGTGACCCATTGGTTACCATCCCCAGGACCACTGAACAGGAAATGAGGAACCAACACGGCTATCCTTAGAAAGCACTTCAAGCTTAGCCCTTGATTGGCATTAAGATCATGGATTCCTACCACCTGAAAGGTGTGAGCGTGGCTCCTGTGCCTAGCCTGTTCGTGAAGCAGTGTGTTCCTCTGGGATGGACTGCTGCTCGGTGCTGGGCAATGGTTCTCTGGGTTCTCAGGCATCAGGAGCTTACCTAGCAGAAAACATTCACGTGTACTATCACAGTCCCCTGCTTGGGAAATTGAGGGTATCCATTAAAAGAGGCCTCCTGGAAGCTGCTTCTTGCTTTCCTGAAGGCTTCGTCTCACACTTGTTCCCTTTCCTGATTTTACTCTGGATTCTTCTGCTGTGGTGAGCCACTCTATGCTGAAGCTCATGAGTCGCTCTAGGAACCATGGAATGGGAGCTCCCAGTGGACCCAAACACAGGGAGACAGAGTCAAACAGACTCTGCCAGAAAGTTATTTTTACTTGCCTTGTCATTTAGGTAAAATAGAAAAATCTTGGGTTTGGGATATCACTCAGTAGTAGAGTGCTTACCTAGCATATATAAGGCCCTCAAGTTCAATCTCCAGTACTAAAGCCAAAAACAAAAACAAAAACAGAAAAACAACTTTTTTTTTTTACATATTTAAACAGCATAGATGAATCCATGGAAAGAAGAAGAAATGAGAGAAAAAAGGGGCTGGAGAGATGGCTCAGGAGATAAGAACGGTTCTTGCAGGAAGCCTGAGTTCAGTTCCTGGCACCTATGTCAGGCAGCTCACAACCACCTCGAACTCCAGCACCTGCACTCATGTACAACAGAAGTAAATAAAATAAGTCTTCAAAAAAAAAGAAGAGGTAGGGCAGTGGTGGCATAGGACTTTAATCCCAGAGGCAGGCGGATCTCTGTGAGTTCGAGGCCAGCCTGGTCTGCAGAGTGAGTTCCAGGACAGCCAGAGCTACATCAGAGAAACCCTGTCTTGAAAAAAACAAAGTGGAAGGAAGGAAGGGAGGGAGGGAGGGAGAGGGAGGGAGGGAGGGAGGGAATTTATAGAGTAAGTGTTCCACAACTTGTTCCCCCAAAAAATGCCCCATGATTTATGTTTTTATAGTAAACTTTTGCTGTGTTTTTTGAGACAAAGTCTCCGGTAGCTGATGCTAGCCTCAAACTTAGTATGTATCTAAGAATGACTCTGAACTTATCTTCCAACCTCTACCTCCTCAGTGCTGGGATTACAGGAATGAACTACCAAACTCAGTTTATGGGTGCTAGGGATGAACCCATGGTTTCAAGTATGCTAACAACTAAGCCACACCCTGGCCCTATAGTAACAATCTTTATAAAGTAAATTACTATGAGAAGCAATAACCACATAAATGATAATATTGTTGAAATGACATAAGCAAACCCTTTAGCCATGACATAAGGTAAAAATTCTTTGGCTTTGGATTTACAAAACAACAAAGCAAACACAGAATTAGGGTTCTTAAAAATAATAAAAATACTATTTAAATTCAAGAATCATGCAAAACCCCATAGTGTATTTTTAAAGGAAATACCAGCAGAATCATATCCTCGATACTCCAGTCTTTGAAGGCCTTTGATTAGGGTTTCCAAGATTTCTCGTCTTGTTCGGGGAACATGGTAATTCAAATAAGCAAATATACCTGCAATAAATAAATAAATATTTAATGGACAACTCTGATGAATGAATTAAACTTAGTATAATTATGTTTAGGTTATGCAAAAATATAAAGCTAGATTTCCTTTTCTAAAAAGAAATAACCCTCATCTCAAACTGTTTAGAGTCCATAGAGCTTTTTCAAAGGGAAACTTCTTGCAAACATAAAAGATAAACAAAAATATATCAAAATAAATGTCTAATTGTTTTCACAAATCTCATTACTTTCCTTAACTGCAATTTTGTCAAGGAAATTTATTTATTAAAAATTAAGCAAATTTGTGGGCTATGTCCTATATACTATTACATTAAACACAAACACACACCTCTAGTAGATTTTTTAAGCCACAAATAGTTTCTACGCCTATATAGCTAAAATGACTGTTTACTTCCTCTATCAATAATGTTTGGGGATAAACTGTGTTTAAAATAACAAAGAAAAAGCAAAACCTCACAATTTAATCCCTCCCTCTCCCCCCAGAGCTGGAGTCCACATTTGATCAAGTGCTTCAACTACATCCCAGGACAATAATTTAATAATAAAAAAATTTGGCCTAACTATATAACTGCCTTAAAATGGCTTGAATCACATTCAGGTACCATTACGGAAGAGCAAAGACTGTAGAAGTCAAAAATGGTGGATCAGAGCAAAACAGTATCTTCGGGACATGACAGGGCCTCTCCACTCAGACCTCACAGTAACTGTGCTTGCCTGCACAAGATCATTCCAGTCCATACTCCATGGAGCAGGAAGGGATTCATGAATCCCCACCCCTAACAAACTGAAGAGCTAAGAACAGTTGAAGGCTTCTGAGGGAGAGATCAGTTGTCTTTAAAGGTGTGGCTGCTGATAGGTCTTAGCACACTTCTGCATCCCTAAAGTTCCTCTTCTTTCCCCTGCCCTCTTCTCTATTCCACACTTCTACAAGGGTAACAATAACTTCCATACATAAGTGAGAACGTTTATTTGTGTTTCTGTGTCTGATTGATTTCACTCAACACAATGTCCTGCAGTTTTTTTACCCATGTTCCTAAAATTACATGATTTCTGTTTTATGACCCAGTAGAATCCACTGTACAAACACACTTTTCTTATCCATCTATCCAATAAATGACAAGATTTGTATTGTGTATTGTAAATAGTGTTGCAATAAACATGGGGTTGAAATTCTCTTTGGCTTAAGGATTCCATCTCAAATATCCACTCCTGGAATTGCTGGATCATACATTAGTTTTATTATTTTTAATTTCTGAGCCATGATCTGAGTGTAGGTGTGCACATACACCTCTGAGTGTAGGGTGGAGGTCAAAGGACAACTCTTGGGAACGGACTCTTCTACCATGGGGTCCAGGGATCTAACCAGGTTTACCCTCTGAGCCATCTCACTGGACTCCTGTGAAGACAGGCTCTCACTATGTAGCCCAGGCTGGCACAAATATGCAATCCTTCTGCCTCAGCCTCATGAGAGCTAGAATTACAGATAAGGGGCATCATGCCTGATTCTCTAATACTAAAATATTTTTTAAATTTAAATGCTAACTACATAAATGGAATTTTTTGGTTTTGTTTGCTGGCTGAAACCCTAGGCTCAAGTGACTCCCCTGACTCAGCTTCCCAAGTGCCTAGGACCATCAGCACGTGCCACTATGCCCAGCCAAAAGGAAACCGTATCTGAGGTAGCAACACTTGTTTTAAAAATTACTATTTTTAAAAATATTTTTTAACGTTTTGATATTTACTTATTTGTATGTATGTGTGTACATGTGTGTGTGTGTGCATGTGTGTGCACGTGTGTGTGTGTGTGTGTGTGTGTGTGT
Organism: Cricetomys ansorgei; assembly: GCA_026225945.1. Lineage (NCBI taxonomy): Eukaryota > Metazoa > Chordata > Mammalia > Rodentia > Nesomyidae > Cricetomys > Cricetomys ansorgei. The sequence goes on from JAMJFZ010003061.1 coordinate 2,667,753, forward strand.
GTACTTGCATACACACATACTCATTTATGCAGAGGTTAAGAACAACTTGAAAGAGTCAGTCCTCTCCTTTTATATGGTCCCAGGGATTGAACTCAGGTTGTTCAGCTTGGCAACAAGCACCTTTATCCACTGAGTCACCTCTCTGGCCTCAGAATATTCTTGAATTATATTTATTTTGTGTGTGTGAATGGGTGTATGTGTGTGAATATGTATATGCCATGGTATGCATGCGGATGACAGAAGAAAGGAGTCTTCTTGCAGGAGTTGTTTCTCTCCTTACGCCATGGGGTTCTGGGACTTGAACTCAGTGCATCAGAACTGGCAACAAGCAACACCTTTACTCACTAAACCACCTTGTTAACCCTGAAATCCCACATTTAAAATGTATTTCTTTTTATTAGTTACATTTATTTGTTCATTTATTTATTTATTTTGAGGGACACACATGTGGAGGTCAGAGAACACCTGTAGGAATCCCTCTCTCCTTCCACCAGACAGAACCTAGAGCCTGAAATTAAGTCATTAGGCTTGGCAGCAAGCAACTTAACCCACTGAGCCGTTTCACTAGCCCTAAAAACCCACTTCTTAAAGGGCTGGTGAGATGGCTCAGTAGGTAAGAGCACACTGGTTGCTCTTACAGAGGTCCTGAGTTCAATTCCCTGCTACCACATGGTGGCTCACAACCGTCTATAATAGGATCAGATGCCCTCTTCTGGCATGCAGCTGTACAATAGGTGTACATGCAGACAAAGCACTCATACACTAAAATAAATAAATACCATTTTAGAAACAAACACTGGAACCAACATAAATGTGGATGGAGAAACAAGTCCTCAAAGTTGTCCACTGACTTCCACATTCACATCTTCATTTACATGCATAGTAATAGTAAATAAATACAACTTCTTAAAAAGTAGAAAAGGTCATTCAAGCTTCATTTTTGTTTTGTGAGGTTTTATGTTGGTGTGTGTGTGTATTTTCAGTAACGTTAAACCCAAGGGCATTGTGCATACTAGGCAAATGCTAGCCAATACATTCCCAGCCTGGAGACATTCAGAAATAAGGGAAGAATTAAGTGAACTGGGTTTGGCTGTAACAGAAGCTGTATGTACAAGAACGGAAGTGTATGCATTTATCTGAGGGAAGGATGATGAAACAACAAGAGTGGTCAGAATGAAGTCCTTCGGGAGTCCTGTAAAGGAGAGTCCTTGGGCCCCTGACCTGTTAACTAAGAAGTTAGCTGCATGCCCATTGTTTGATTCATACTCTTAAGCATTGTCTGTTGATAAAAATTATCCTAGATTGCTATTGAACAAATAAAATTCAAGCCACAAAAGGTTCTCTTTTATCTGATAAGCCAACGTGTCAGCAGCCACCTTTTCTACTTTTGCAAACAAAAAATGCTTTACATCTGATCACCAGTCTGTGATCTTGATTTTCTTGGCACTTCTATTACTTCCTTGAAGCCCAAGAACAACACATTCTCAATCTACTCCAACCTGCGTTTACTGAAGGTGACCAACACCGTCACTAAATCTCTGTATCTCAAGGTAGGGATCCTCCCCTGTTGGAACATGCCAAGTCTAACAGAGAGTACAAAGCTCTCCTGTCTGATCAATTTCAGATTGCCACCAACAGGAGGCGACGACGTCTGCAGCCACTGTATTAGCATTCATTTTTGTTTCTTTTGATAAGAGAACAATCCCTTGCAGGCAACTTCCTTGAGTCATCCCTCCAATAGAAAGAGAGCTATCAATCACTCCACTGATACTTCTGATACTTTCCGGGTACCTGAAATATACAGTTGAAAATTCCCAAGCCACAGGAAGCAACACTAAATTTTGCTTAGCACTAAAAAAGGGATAATGGTTTCCTAATTAAATGCTTTAAAAAAAATTTGAGTCAAACAAAGTTACTAGGTTTAGTTTTAAAAGTTTCTGGAAACTTTGGTCTTGCTAATTTTGGGTTTCCAGGAGCAAACTATCACAAAGTAGTATTACAAAAACCCTTCTCGTCTTCTATTAACCTTAGCACCTATTAATCTCTCCCTTTCCCAGAAAATGTGTATTAAGCAAGTAGTTAATCCCCCTTGCAGCTTATCCAATATGATTTCTAAGCAAACAGCACTAGTGGTATTATGAATCACTCTAGCAGACAGTCTCAGAATCTCTCAATTACCTTCAAAGTCATTAGACAGTATAAAAAAATTAGACAGTAAAAAAAAAAATTTTTTTTTAATATTCATTTTAAGGTACTTTCAAATTGCAAGCTCGCTTTCTGCTTTTGGGTAGACTCTGTCATTATAAAATATCATTTATATACAACATCAGATCAGAAAGCTGCAACTCCAATTTATTTAAAATCCAGCAAAACCTATGAAAATCAGGGGTAGTTTAAATGATCTTATGATATACTCTCAGCAAAACCAAAAGTAATATAACTAACATAGTATTTCAAAGGATCAAGAATAAGAGAGAGTCTGGAGAGATAGCTCAATAGTTAAGAGGGGAGTGAGGTTCTCCCAAAATTAAAAACGAGCTGGGAGCTGGGAGTACAGCTCAGTTGGTAGAGTGACTACCAAGTATTCAAGAAGCCCTGGACATGGTGGCACATCCCTAGAACCTCAGTTCCATGGCTGTCTTGCACTAGTAACCACTATGACTATAACTAGCACTTTGTCTCCTCCTTCAAAAGCTTTCTTATCTGAGCCTTCATCAACTAGATCTCATTTCTTTTTTTTTTTTTTTTTATAGTACATGAATACTTTTCTTCCTGGAACAAGATGAGGAAATAACCTGCAACCAAAATGTCAGGTACTTGACTAAGTACACAACTCATCACACAAACACAGTTAATTAGCTGGGAGTGGTGGCATAGTCCTGTGTTCCCAACACTTGATAGATAGATGGAGGATCAGTTCAAGGCTATTCCCAGAAACACAGTGAGTTCAAGGCCAACCCAGGCTATATGAGAGCCTGTCTCAAAATAAAAGATTCGAGAGAAAACTACAAACTACCAAATACAGCACATTAGCAATTACCCAGTTTGAAAATTCACTACTTACAACTCCAAACTAATTTATGTCTGTTTTATAAAGCCAATCTATTAACTAAATAATAAAAGCATAACTGATTATGAAGTCAGTTCCACTCCAATACTTTGAATACACTGTCGGTGTTTGTTTTGATGTCTAGAATCTAGAATCTCTAACCCTAACCCCACTCTTAGTTTTCAGAAGGTGAAATGATTAAACACAGGAAAAATACACACTGATGAGCACAACCCACCTCTTGCTCAGTTCTTTTAAGTGAAAGACTGCAAAGAACATTTCTCAAACAGCTTCAATGATTACAATCATACCTCTTTTTAAAAAGTGTTCTCTCGCCAGGCAATGGTGGCACTCAGGAGGCAGAGGCTGGTGGCTCTCTGTGAGTTCAAAGCCAGCCTGGTCTACAGAGTGAGTTCCAGGACAAGCCAGAGTTACAAAAGAGAAACCTTGTCTCAAAAAAAAAAAAAAAGAAAAAGAAAGTATTCCTTCCTGGGAGTGAGGCATGGTGGCTCCTAACTAGAACCTCAGCACTAAGGAGGCTGAAGGAGAACTGTGACCTAGGCCAGCCAGAGGAACATGAGACACCTTCTCTAAAGGTGCTCTTTCTTCTGATGGAAATGTCAACTGTCAATTTGAAAAGGAAAAGTAAGAATATAACTCTTTTTATGGACTATTAATGGCTCGTCCCATTTTAGAGTATCAGTCATGTCACACAGAATTCTCACCATCACTTTCAGTAACATTTTTAAATAACAACTCTTAAAACATGGAACAAAAGAGCCTAACTTATCGTTTTAATGGTTCTAGTAAAGGCATATGTTAAACAGGTGCACGTGCATGATGTGTAATCTCTGGCCAGGACTCTTGCCCTGTTCTGTCTCTTCCACAAGATCAGGTCCGAGTCCACCTCATTAAGTTACTGATTTAGACATAGTTCCTGTTGAGGGAGTTGAGTGGCAGGGAACTAAAGTGTAACATCACTGTCAGAGCTCTAGCTTGAGTTCTGTTGGGCCTGCACAAAGTAAAGTGACTAGAATTAAGCACTTTAAAGAATGTAAGATAAGACGGACAGTGGTGGTGCACTACCTTAATCCCAGCCCTCAGGAGGCAGAGGCAGGCGGATCTCTGTGAGTTCGAGGCCAGCCTGGTCTCCAGCGTGAGTTCCAGGACAGCCAGAGCTACAACAGAGAAAAATCAAAAGAAAAAACGAATGCAGGATAAATTCAAAAAATGCTACCATCCAGGTGTGGCCATTCATATTTGTAATCACAGCACTAAAAAGGCTGGGGGGAGGACACTGTGAATTCCAGGCCAGCCTGGGCTACCCAGTGGGTCACAGTTACAAAAAGAAAAAAGAGAGGATAAAGAAAGGCTGGGGGTGTGGCTAGGGGACAAAGTACTTGCTTAGCAAGCTGCCTTTATGAGTTTCACCCCCAGGGCCACACAGCACGTTCACAGGTTTCCTCATTCGCCTGGTGGACCCTTCTCTGGGCATCTCTCCACACCTCCTCGTTCGGCGCTTTCAGCCCCGCACCACTTCGGATGCAGACATTCATCTATGCTCTGAGCTCGACGCAAAGGTGCTCTCTGAGCGCCGGACGCCCTTTAGGACCCCCTCAGCCCCTCTAGGAACCACCGACTCCCCTAAGGGCCCCACCATCTCCAGCCACCCTCAAGCCAGGAATCCCCATCTTGGAGTCCCTGCCCCACGGACCGCTCTTCTCCCCAGAGGTCCCCGCTCTCCTCAGCACGGCCGCCTCGCAAGCCAGCTCTCTCCTCAGGACCGCGATCTCCTCTGCGCCCCCGCCCCCAGGCCGCCGGCGGACTCGAGCCGTCCACCTCCAGCTTCACCGCGCGGGCCCCGCGGCCGCCACACAGCCCGCCCCGGCCCTTACCGCACATGATGCCAGGCGTGAGGCGACGGACGAGAGGCCGGGCGCGCGCGAGCTTCGGAAGCGAAGACGAGCTCGGGCCGGGGTGGCGGCGACAAGGCGGGCTCCGGGATGCGACAGCTCAGACACCCCGGCTGGGCTCGCGGCTCGGCCCCCCAACTGCCGCCCCGCCCCCGGCAACGCGCGCCGCCGCGGCTCTCCCATTGGGTCGCGCCCGCGCCGCTCACGCGCGGCCCCGCCCCCCGGCGCGCGCAGGCGCGGAGCAGCGGCCGGCGAAGACGTGGCAGCGGCTCGAGCCGCATCCGCCTCGAGTTCCTGGAGCCGCCCGCCAAGGGCGAGCCGTGCCGCGGAGGCGACGTGGAGGGGGCGCTGTTTACAGAGCAGCTTACGTCCCGCGAGGAAGGGAGAGGAGACGGCGGAGGGCGGAAGGGTGCGCCTGGGACCGACGCGTCGGTGTGCGGCGGGGACCGTGGCGGGAGCCGTGCGGGTGGCGCAGAGGCGTCGAGCTGGCGGGCCGCCTCGGGCGGCCTTCCCTGCGACCTGAGCTGCAGGCGCCGCACCCTCGCCCTCGCGCTCTGCTCTCCGCCTCGGGGACCGCGACTCGCGGTCCCGGCCCTGCGCCTTCGCTCAGGAAACCGCGGGCGGCGTCCGACTGGCCGCCTGCGAGGACTGGAGGGAGTCCGTGGGCACGCTGCCCCTGCAATCTCATGCCACAAACGAAGTCTCCATTGCAGAGAGAGGAGACGGGTTCCTGAGACGTTGGCAGGTCGTTGGCTGCCCAGGATGGTTTAAATAGTACCTTCGGGCACACGTGTCGGGTCATCAGCCCTCTGTCGATGGCTCTAAACAGAGGCTGATGTGCTGACAGCTGTTGAGCCCTCTCAGCGAGTGCCCCCTGCCCTCTGACTGCAGCGTTCAAACATTTGTTTACTCTGCAGAGTCCCACATCCCTGCCACTTTTAAGTGCAACCTCTTTTTGTCGTGGTCCCCCCACCCCACCCCCAGGACTTCAACTTCTCATCCTTTGATCTGCCTCATGCAATAGGCTTTTGTGTTAAGGCTTTTTTCTCTCCCCACTAAGCTGTAAATTCCTTAATGATGGAGTGAGTTGGTTTTTTTGTTTTTGTTTTTGTTTTTTTTTTTTATAACTCGCACTTCCCTAGTATAGACCCAGCAAGAGGTGGAGGAAGATGGTAGCTGGAAGACTGCTCAGGGGATAAAGACACTTTCAAGAAGTCTTGACTCCCATCCCAGGGCCCCACAAAGGTGTCTTCTCACTACACACACACACCCTGCCATGCAACCCGCTCTACCCTCAAAACTGAATAAATTATATCAATATTAAAATGATTGGGAGCCGGGCAGTGGTGGTGCACACCCTTATTCCCAGTACTGGGCAGGCAGAGGCAGTCTGATCTCTGTGAGTTCGAGGTCAGCCTGGTCTACTGGTCTACATAGTGAGTTCTTGGACAGCCAGAGTTACAACAGTAAAACCAAAAGGGGGAAAAAATGTTTTGGAACAAGTGATAAACGCCATAGGTGCAGAATGGATCTTCAGCTGGTTATAGGCACAAGGAAGCAAAGGCTTTTTAGTTTTTCATCATCTATCTCAAATGGAGTCTAGAAAATGAAATCAAGGTATTTTTCATTTAAAAACTTTTCGTTATTCCAAGCCATTAAACATGTCCCAAGATGACCTCTGCAGAGTTAACACAGTGGACTGTTTGTTAATGGGCAATGCATTTCTTTAAGAAGTGGGCCTTAGACTTCATAGCCTAAAGACCCTCACCTGGGAGACTTGAAGTATGCTGCCCACAAGCCCCAAGGGTGGTTCCAATGCTTTGCATCCCTTGTTTGCTACCAGCAAACCCGTTGACATCACAAAGAAAATGGCAGCAGTACTCCCAGTGTCCCAACTATAGTAATCTGTCCCGTCTGAAAGGAAACTTTAAAGACCAATATTCTCCAGCCCAGCCTTAAGCAAACCCACTAAACCACAACAAAGAACACTTTATAACCATGTGCCAGCTGAGACACTGCGCCTCTGTGTAGAGCTCTGCCTTCTCTGGTTCTGTAAAAATAAAGCCTAGGGGAAAAATAAATGGTACATGTAGGAAAGAGACCATCTGAGTCTAATTTCAACATCTGAGAACATGGAAAGGATTTTCTCTTCTAACCAAACAGCACTGAGCAAATATGAGGACGGGAGAAAGGAGAGATGGTCTTATTTATCTTCTCTTCATAGAAATTTACTTCCCTGTTCACATACCCAGGCCGCTTAGACCTGGTAGCTTTGTGCTGTGGCCCTACTGTGCAGCCTGATGGGCTGAAGGCCACGAGGACTTCTAAGGAATAAAAGGGGCCAGCCAGCGAGCTGGCTTGGTTGGCAAAGGCACTTGCTACCAAGCCTGATGGCTCGAGCTCTACACGCAGAACCCACACGGTGGAAGGAAAGAGTTGACTCCCAAAGCTTATCCTCTGTCCCCCACACTAGTGCCTTGGCACACACCTGTGCGTGCACAGAGATGTAAAAGTGTTTCATGTAAGAGATTTCTAACCTTCCTCATCTTTGTGATTTTTGCTATCCCTTATACAAATTCCAGTAAATAATAATAAAGGTATTATTGTATAAAATGAAAATACAGGTGCTAGGGTACATATGTTTGAAATTTTAGGGGTGTGTGTAGGAAATCTTACCCAGTGGATAGAAAAGATAGTGGCAAATAGCAAAGGAAAACCAGAAACACCCAGCCCAAGGCCTATGAGAAGGAAAACACTAAGTCAGGCTGAGGCAAAGTGTCAGGAGTTTAGGATCATCCTTGAGTGCAAAGAAAATTCTAGGCTAGCCTGACAGCCTGTCTCAAAACACACCAGGCTGGAGAGACAGCTCAGAGATTCGGAGTGCTTGCTGTCCTTCAAAGGACCAGAGTTCAGTTCCCAGCACCCAAAGAAGGTGGCTAACATCTGCCTATAACTCCAGTTCAAGGAGATGCAGCGCCTTCTGGCCGATACCATAGGTACCTACACACACACACACACACACACACACACACACACACACACACACACGTCAGCTGTAGAAAGACTCCTAGACTGAGCCCCTTTGGTTCCACCACTACTCCAGCTTAACCTACATACCTTCTCTCCAGAAGAGCCTTCAAATACAAACCTGATCACATCTTCCTGTTCCAGGGCATCTTCCCCACAAGGTTAAGCCCACATACAGATGAAGTACACAGGTCTCCAGGCTTTTCTCCAGCAGCTGTATCAGTGGCCTCCTGCCATACTCTTCCAGAGCCTTGTAATCTTGCTACCCTGACCACTCTGAGAAAATAAAACCATCTCAAACCATCTCAAGCTTTAACAATTCTGTTTTCTGTTTCATTTTCTTTTTGAGACAGTGTTTCCCTATATAGCCCAGGCTAAGCTGGAACTGGTGACCTTCCTATCTCCATCTCCCTAGTGCTGGCATTACGGGTATACACCACCACACTTAAAAAAAAAAAAAAAGAAACATTAATAGGTGTTGTGAAGTCCTTTTGATCCAATAAAACACTGACACACAGCTTGATTTAAAAAAAAAAGTTCTTTACTGAATATAAGGTACAGGGACACACACAGACTAAGACATCTCAGAACTGCGACCCTGAGGGAAAGTTTTACGGACCTTTTGTAGGGAAAAGCCAAAGTTCAAACGGATGAAGACAAGGGTTTCCATGCCAACATGAGCAGAGGGTTAGTTTATAATTTGTAACCAATCAGAACAGTGGGCAGAGTGACCACTACCTAAAAATGAAAACATTCTACCTTCTAGCAAAACAAGCCAGTAATCAAAATTAGAGTGACCACAACCCAGAAGTAAAAGCGTCTCGTCTCCCAAGATGCGCAGGCGTCCATCCTTCTGTCTTGACTTTGTGGGTGGCTTTTGTAGACTGGGGACTTTTCATGGCTAAACCTTGTTTAGAATGTGAACTTTAGTTAACTTTTATTTTAAAATGAATCTTAAAACCTAAGATGGTGCTGGTCTTGCCATCTCGTACCATATCAAAAGAAAACCAAATTCTTCCTCAGCGGCCTCCTGGTGGCATGGTCCTGCTGGAAAGACTGACATGACAGGTGAGGCCCTCACTCGGCCATGCCTGGCAGAGCCAGCCTCTCCAGGGCCCTCTGCCTCCACCCCGTCCTCTGCAGTGCAACCACCAAAGAAGATAAGGCCAACTGCCCTTATTAAGGAGGCAGTGTAAAATGGAACCTCGGCAAAGGTCCCGGCCATCCTAAGCACAAGTCTCATCTGTACTGAGGGGTACTGTGCAGCTGGCACAGCACCATAGGGTCCTGCAGAAACAAGAGTCCCAGAGAAGGAAGGTGATACGGGCTTTGGTGTTCTTGACCGCATCCCCTTCATGGCATGTTTGATAAAAACCAGACTCCAGGCTGAAATTGGAGCCTAGCTGCTAGAGCGCTTGCCCAGTGTGCCCCAAAGTCTGGGTTTGAGCCCCAGGATGACAGAATGGGTGTTGTGGTGCAAGCCTGTAATTCTAGCATTCAGAAGGTAGGAGCAGGACCAACCCAGGCTGTCCTCAGCTAAATGATGAGTTTCAGGCACCATATAGCTTGAGCTATATGAAAGACCCTCTCTTAGAAAAGGAGAAGAACAACTATGAAGAAAAGGTTTACCAGTGAGCCATGTCCCCAGTCCTAAAGGAATAAAATATTTTTTAAAATTTATTGTTCTTTTACCTATGCCTTAGCTACTTATACTTAGTCCCTGTGATGAAACACCATGACCAGGGCAACTTTTTAAAAATAATTTATTTTAATTTTTATTTTATGCACATTGGTGTGAGGGTGTCAGATCCCCTAGACCTGGAGTTACAGACAGTTGTGAGCTGCCACATGGGTGCTGGGAATTCAACGCAGGTCCTCTGGAAGAGCAACCAATGTTCGTAACCGCTAAGCCATCTCTCCAGTCCCTCCTCCCGCCAAGGCAACTTTTAAAAGAATTTACTTGGGGGCTTGCTCACAGTTTCAGAAGTTACTCCATGACTGTCATGGTGGGTAGGGTGGTGGTAAGCAGGCAAGCAGGGCACAGCACTGGAGCAATAGCTGAGAATCTGCATCTGATCCCCAGGCAGAAGGCAGAGAGAAAAAGCAAGGTGGCCCAGTGTGGGCATCTGAGTGAACACCTCCTCCAACAAGGCCATGTCTCCTAATCCTTCCCAAACAGTTCTACAAACTGGGGACCAAGCATTCAAATAATTGAGCTTATGGGGACCTTTCTCATTCAAACCACCACAACCAGTGAGCCGCATCCCAACCTTAGAACAAAATACGTATGTTTAAAATGTGTTTATTTCTATCTTATATGTATGGGTGTTTTGCCCCCCTGTATGTCTGTGCAGTACATGAGTGTGGTGCATATGGAGGCCTGAAGAGGGCATTGGTTCCCCACAAGCTAGAACTATACAAATGGTTGCGAACCACCATGAGTGGTCTAGGAATTGAAACCAAATTCTCTGGAAGAGCAGCCAGTGCTCTTAGCTGCTGAGCCTCCAGCCCATAACTCTCCTCTTGAGTAACATCTTTTCACCTACTACTGGGCTCACTCTCAGGCCACTAAGCACACAGCCCTTTCCCCAGCATGAACCAGGTGCTGCCTGGCCCCCATTGAACTGTAGTGTTTGGCATGTGTGGCAGCACTCCATCGCCACATGAAATCAGATTCAAGCAGCCCCAACAGCACAAGTCCCATAAAGAAGCAGACTGTACACCTCTGTGGTATCCATTAGAACTGCACTGCCTTCTCTCACTCAGCCCGAGTGGACTGTGAAGAGCTGAGGGGGAGAAGTCTGCCTTACACAGAGTTCTGCCTGACAAGCAAGCCTCACCCCAAAGTAGACACACCCAGCAAGACAGACCCTTCCTGACATGACCCTGAGTGGTGGAGAGAAACTCTCCTGGAGCAGAACTTAGAGCCTTCATGAGCTACAGTCAATGATTCGGCAGACAGTCATGGAAGAAAAAGAATTGGAAAATCGGAGGCGAGGACGTCTAGGGACGCATATGTGGATGGACCTTACTGATGGGCCACAGTGTGAAGATGTGCCCCATGTGGTGGCTTCTGGAGTATCCGCCTAGGACAACTCAAGTGGGAAGATGGCCTGCTCTGTGGACAGCAGGCAGCCTCTCTCCCAGACATTCTGTCATGACCAATGGACTCATGTACAAAATGACTGTGGCACTGAGGACAGAAACTACCATGGGCTCCGAAACACAGACCACAACCCTTCATGGCTGACCTGGCTGCAGACACCTCTGGGGGCCCACTGAGCCTTTAAGATGGCACTATTCCTTTCAGCGTGGAAGTCACGGCATTTTATTACTGGATGAGGATTTGCCTTCCCTGCATACAACACTTCTGCCAAAACTACCACCCACAAACTTACAACCGCTAGCAGAACTCTTGATCAGAGAACTCATCTCCCAACAATTGAGAGGCAGCAGTGAGCCTGGCTCATTGACTTCATTAAGCCATGAACCACCTGAAAGCAGCTGGCTTGACAGAACGGTGAAATCACTTCCTTGCTATGGCAAGACAAGTCCTGGAGGCTGTCTGTGCCTAGTATATGATTCTTTCTACCATAGCCAAGGTTCAAAGGTCCAAAAAGTGGACTCCATTTAGGAGTGATTAGTTATTATTGTCCCTAGTAACCCGCAAGCAAAATTTTTGCTTCCTTACGCTCCGCTGACCTGAAGGTCTTACTCCCAAGGACAGGAAAACCTGTTTGGGAACACACAATGGTGACCCTATTGAACCACAAGGTGACTGCCACCCTGCTGCTCTGTGCTCCTTGTGCTCCTAAATCAGTAGACAGAAAAGGCAAAGAAGGGAGTAATGGTGTCAGACAGAATGAAAGATCCTATCATGCAGAAATTGGACTACTATCTCACAAAAGAAGGAAGGCATCCGGAAGGAGACAGGTCTTTCACTTCCCATCCCCGGTGATTAATGTCTACGGGAAATTACAACAATGCAATCAGACAGGACCGCTAATAGGACACACCCTCAAGGCAGAAGGTTGGGGTTGCCTCACCAGGTCAAGACTACGCCCAGCTGAGTTGTTTGCTTAAGGCAAAGGAAATATGGGCTGTGTGACGGGAGAAGGATGTTATAAATACCGGCCACAAGCCTGTGACCAGTTACAGAATGAGAACCGTAACTGTTGTGTTTCTGCCTTATGTTTGCGTGTATATATGTATACACATGTACATATACATACATGTATACCGAGGAAAGTTTTCGCCCCTCAGATCCCCTCTAGGTAACGTAAGATATGTCTACATTAGTACACAGTTTGGTTAACTTTTACTGTAGCACATAGGCTACAGACTACCAAGGAAGGACTTGGCATCCTCTTCTGGGGCCAGGGTTTCAGCTGTGCATCCGAATTAGGTGGAAGTGTGATCTTGCTATGACTCTATTTGGAGATTATGGTTTAGAGAGATTCATAAAGGTTCTGAGATACAAGAAGAGGTGGACTTGAAATGGTTAACCGTATGCATCAACCAGATATTTAGTCAAATATTCTAGATTATACTGGAAGGATGTTTTGGATGAGATACCATTCAGTCAGTGGACTTAGAGCAGACAGCTGAGGATAGACTTCATCCAATCAGTTGGAGGCCCTACTAGAACAAAAGACCTATCTCTCCAAGCAAGACCTTGGGAGCAGCCAGGCTTCAGATCTGAACACCTGCTGTCCCGAGTCTCTAGCTCACCTACCCTTCAGATTTTGGATTTGCCAGGCTCCCTAGCCATATGTAACTGTGTGTGCACATGATCTTTCTCTGCATATTTTACATATGTGCACATGCACGTACCCTGATTCTCTGGAAAACCATTGAGTTTATTAATTTTTTTCCAAAATGAATGTGTATGTATGTGTGTACATGTGTGTGTGTACATATATAACTTTATAAATGACAACAGACACCCTTTTAAACTAGAGAAAGAGGGGATTTATTAGCTAACATTAAGTGTGAAAGGCAAGGACACAAGCATCTTTGGTCACATCTATGTAGAAGCCAAGGCCACTGCTGTAGGATTCTGTCACCTCTAATCCTGAGGACAGGGAAATGACCTCAGACAGTTCTGGGATCACATCTGCAGCTTCCACTACAGGGCTGAGGCCCCTCCTTCAGCCTCCCTTTCTGCCTTCCAGGTGAGGCAGGTGTACGGCTCCTGTGAAAATTAGGCTGGCAAATTGTGACTGGCAGCTGTTTTCCAAAGGAAAGAGGAAAATGTTGCTAAAAGAATGAGACAAACAGAGCAAGAGGCTACAAAGGCTACCACCTTAGGTGGACATGGCCTGGCTGTGCCTCCTCCTCCTCCAACAATGGGTGCTCACTCCCAACTACAAGTAGAAATCACTTCCATTTTCTCCTCCAGGAGGCGGATGCTAGAAGTGAGTTTTCTAGTTTCGCTAAGAAGGAACTTAATAAACAGAAAACCATGAGACTAGCTGGTCCTATCTTTACTCTGCCATTTCTGTCCTGTTGCATGTGCTAGAGCTAGAATAAGCCAGAATTCAGGAAGCTGCTGAGAGCTACAGACTGGTAGAAATGTAAGGAGACAAGGATAGAATAAAAGCTCCTTGTTGGAGTTTCAGACGCCACGGGTAACTGATGCGGAGCAGTGGAATATAAAGCAGGGGTTCCCAGCAACAGGTGTAGACCCCCACTGTCCTGCAGAGTAGAACTTCATATTCAATCACAAAAAAGACCCACATGCTCCAACTACTGCTCTGGCCCACTACGGCTCTGGGTTGTCTAAAGGCAGGAAAGGTCCTTATCCCCCAGGAAGCACTAGTGCCTCCTCCCTCTGTGATGAGGGCCCAGAACCCTAGAGCAGACCAGGACAGACAGGAGCTGCATACAAGGCCATGCCGCTGGAGTACGGGGAGCACACTCTTGGCTTTTCCACATAAGAGCATGGCAGTAGAAAATGTCCACCCTGTACCTTCATCACACTTCCTAAAACAAGGGCAATAGTTACCTACCAAGTGGGATTTAGTTAAGGTTCTAGCATGAGGTGCTGTTGAATAGTGAATGATCAGTGGAAATTTGCTACTTTTGCATAATGACTCTCATCTGGCATTATATATAGACCCTCTACCCAGCATTTTAAGTTAAATGGTTAGTGAAAAATCTGTGATCTTGTCATTCTACAGAGGACCTTACTCCATATTATTAGCAAAAACTCTCAGAGCCTAACATGCTATTAACCAAGAATCTTAATTTCAAATACCTACTAAATTGCCCTACATTCACTGCTTTTCTTCTCTGTTGGGGAATCAAACTCAAGCTTTGTATACATTAGGCAAACATCCTATCGGTACAACACCCTCAGCACTTCACCCTTCTCTCTCTTTCCCTGCTCTCTCCCCAGCTTTCTCCTTTTGATTTTTTTGAGTCATGACAATAAATAGCCCAGGCTGGTCTTGAACTTATGATCCTCCTGCCTTCACTGGAAAGCATTTTCAATAATATTTATGTAACAACAGCTTATACATTTCTGGGAAGGTTTTGTTCCTATTTTTATTTTAGCTAAACACAACTAGTAATGAGTTATTATGACCAGTTTTGGTTTCTCTGAGACAGAGTCTCATGTAGCCCACACCGACCTGAGCCCTCTGACCACGCTGTCTCCCTGGAGAGCTGGGATGACAAGCATTCATCACACCACGCTCAACAGTACAAACTATTACCGAGGTGAATTTTACCATATAAGTCAACCACTAACAGAACAATTGTTTCAACCCATTGATTTATTCTTTAAATCCAATTAATTGAAAAATACATGTCAATTTGTATAAGTTCAAGGCTGATATTTGGTGGCCTGTCATAAATCAAACTGGAAAAACTGCTGGCCAAGAGCTCTAATCTGTCTTCATCTGTTAGAGTGCAGTAAAAATATCATTTCAATATCTCATAAGAAAAACTAAGTCATTTAGGATTTTTAAAAGCATTCTATTTATTTCTGTATAAAAAAGGTCAAATGAATTAAATGGGAAATATATTTTAAACTGCCCCACACAGCATACAAAGACAGAACCAGCAGAAATGAGGAGTAAAACTAAAAATAGTCCTGGGTACGATCCACGCATGTACACGGTGACTCAGGAGAGTATAAATAACTTGTGAGGTGAAGCAAATGATATTTATAGCATTTGGGAAGAAAGAAACATTTATTAATCAACTTCCATAGCAGAGACTAATACAGGCTCAGTAAAGTTAAGTCCAACGGTTGTGGCCAAAAAAAAAAAAGAAGATTATTTAAGGTGAGTTTGCTTCTTTTTCATCTGATTCATCATCCATCACCTAGACAGAAAACAAAGGGAATTCTAGAGTTAATAAGAAGGTTAGAAACTGTCATTTTCCAGATTAAAATGTCACTTGCCTGCCTGAAATAGTCTATGACAATGAACAGCCCTCTAAGGGAATAAATCCACCAACAGACCAAAGCACAGATTGAGTCAGAAGCTGGGATCCCCGGATGTAAATTAAATACACATAAAAGAACTGGGCCCTTTTCCTTGTCTCAGAGGTGTCTGGCAGCGGTGACTCGGCTGGGCAGACTGAGGATGACTGGCTGCCATTCCTCAGCAAGAAAGAGGAATGTAACTTACTTTTGTCTTTTTAGAAAATTCTGTGTGAGGGGGCTGGAGAGATGGCTCAGTGGTTAAGAGCTCTGGTTGCTCTTCCAAAGGACCTGGGTTCAATTCCCAGCACCCACATGGCAGCTCACAACAATCTGTAACTCCTGTACCAGGGGATCTGACACTCTCACACAGACATACATGCACAAAGCAAGACACAAATGCACATAAAAGAAAAAGAAAGAAAATTGTGTGCATATGTGTATGAGAGAGACAGAGAGAGAGACAGAGAGAGACAGGGTTGGTGTGCATCATCTGTGGAGGTCAGAGGACAACTTTCTCGAGTCAGTTTTCTCCTTTCACCGTTAGTGGGTTTCAAGGCTGGAGCTCAGGCTGAGGCTTGACCAGTGAGCGCTTTCCCCTGGTCAGCCATCTTGTCAGCCCGACCTTTTGTTCTTAAAAGTATCATTTACTAAAATATATTCTCTGAAGTTTAACTAAATTATTACTGTAGACATTCTTAATCAAAACATGATCTTCTCAGGTGTGATAGTGCATGTCTACAATAATAGAATCAAGAGTTCAAGGCCAGCTTCAGTCACATAGCAAGTTTTAAGGCCAGTCTAGACAACTTGAGACTTTGCCTCAGAAAACCAACAGGGCCAGCAGAAAGATGGCTCGAGGGATAGAGGTTTTGCTGCTGGGCCTGAGACCCCAGCTGAATTCCTATGCCCAACATGGTGAAAGAGAACCAACTTCTGCAGATTGGTTAATTTCAAGGCTCCTCTTATGCACCATGGTATGCACACACATGCACATGTATATACACATGGTGCACACATGCACATGTATATACACATGGTGCACACATGCACATGTATATACACATGCACATGTATATACACATGGTACACACATGCACATGTATATACACATGGTACACACATGCACATGTATATACACATGGTACACACATGCACATGTATATACACATGGTACACACATGCACATGTATATACACATGGTACACACATGCACATGTATATACACATGGTACACACATGCACATGTATATAATAAATAAAATGAATGTAATTAAAAAATTTTAAATAGGGCACGGAGACACATGCCTTTATTTCTAGCACTCCGAGAAGGCAGAGGTGGGCAAATCTTTACGAGTTCCAGGCCGTCCTGGACTACATAGCGAGTTCCAGGGCTTCATAGTGAGACCCTGTCTGAAATAAAGAAAATAATACTATTTTTTAAAAAGGAGTCCCTAAATAACATTCTTAAAATAATAAAAAAATACTATAAACTATTTTGATTTTACTCAAATAAAATATTTAAGTCTAAAAAAATGTGAAGATTTTCAGGGAAGAAAAATGGTAACACATAACACTTAAAAGAAAAGACAAAAGACTAGTCCTTCTGTGGTTTGATGCATTATGGGATAACAAAGGCCAAAGCCTCTGAAAAGAAAGAGCTATAGAAAGCTGTGAATGGTTTTTTCCTTACCACACCTACTACAATTAAGTGGCAATTCAAGTTTGTAACCATTCAATTCTGTATCCACCCTGGACATGTGACTAAAAATGCTTCCTCTACTGGTCTCAACTAATACTATTTTTTCAAAAGGCATGGGGGATGAAGGAGTGGGGAGTAATGATGCAAAAATCAAACGCTGGCGAGCAGGGTACAGTGACACAGAAATCCCAGCTACTTGGAGGCTGAGACAGAAGAATCATTCTAGCCCAGGAACTCATGATCAGCCAGGCAGCAGAGTAAAACTTCATCTCAAATCTTAAAACAAAACAAACAACAAAAACTACAATGGCCACTGGAATCTGGATGAATTCTGATGAGAGATGTGTAAAAATGAGTATTTTATTTTAAAAGTATAAATATTTTACATCCAACTCCAGTGATATCTAATCGAAAGAATTTTGTAAATCAAGTATTTGGCAGAAGAATTCCTAAATTTGGAGCAAGATTTTCAAGAACCTCTTCAATGTCAACGTGCATAGGAGGCTTGTGAGACCCAACAGAGCTACTGCAGAGAAACACAGTACAGACAGGGCTTCTAGTCTTTCAGGAGGCCATGCACACACACAGTGCTGAGACACACAGAGCTTTGCACCAGCAGAGGACTAATAAAGACGTGGACTGGACCAAAGGGCAGGCCTTTAATACTACTCAGAGATAAGTGATTCTCTGAGCAACTGGGAGAAGGGCCTTCTAAAGCCACAAAATCATCAAGGAGTTTCTCAAATTTCTACCTCCATATACAGCTGTCTCCTTGATAGCCTTTCCTTAAGGTCCTGACTCTGACTTACATACAGTGACTGACTGACTTACACACAGTGGACTGACTGACTTACACACAGTGACTGACTTACACACAGTGACTGACTGACTTACACACAGTGACTGACTCACACACACAGTGACTGACTCACACACAGTGTGACTGACTTACACACAGTGACTGACTGACTTACACACAGTGACTGACTTACACACAGTGACTGACTGACTTACACACAGTGACTGGACTGACTACACACAGTGACTGACACACAGTGACTGACTGACTACACACAGTGGCTGACTGAAACCCACTGACTTACTTACACAACAGTGCTGACTGACCACACACAGTGACTGACTTACACACAGTGGCTGACTTACACACAGTGGCTGACTTACACACAGTGACTGACTGACTTACACACAGTGACTGGACCTGACACACAGTCTGACTGACTCCACACTGCCTGACTGACTTACACACAGTGGCTGGGACTTACACACAGTGGCTGACTGACTTACACACAGTGACTGACTGACTCACACACAGTGAATGATCTGACTTAACACACAGTGACTGACTTACACACAGTGGCTGACTTACACACAGTGACTGACTTACACACAGTGGCGGACTTACACACAGTGGCTGACTGACTACACACAGTGGCTGACTGACTTACACACAGTGACTGACTTACACACAGTGGCTGACTTACACACAGTGGCTGACTGACTTACACACAGACTGACTACACACAGTGACTGACTGACTTACACACAGTGGCTGGCTGACTTACACACAGTGACTGACTTACACAGTGACTGACTTACACACAGTGGCTGACTGACTACACACAGTGGCTGACTGACTTACACACAGTGACTGACTTACACACAGTGGCTGACTGACTTACACACAGTGACTGACTTACACACAGTGACTGACTGACTTACACACAGTGACTGACTGACTTACACACAGTGGCTGACTGACTTACACACAGTGGCTGACTGAGTTACACACAGTGGCTGACTTACACACAGTGGCTGACTGACTCACACACAGTGGCTGACTGACTCACACACAGTGGCTGACTGACTCACACACAGTGGTTGACTGACTTACACACAGTGACTGACTGACTTACATACTCAGAGATAAAACATTCCAACATGCTCACCCAAAGCCCAACTAAGTACGAGCTTCATTGTACAACAGTATGCTTCCTTGGTGGCACATAGCAGTCATTCCAGTTCTCAGGAGAGGGAGGCAGGAGGATTTTGAGCTTCTCAGTCCTGGGCTATATAACAAGCCTCAGATCAGTCTAGATTATGGAGAGAAAATCTGTCTGACTAAACAAAACTGGGTCTTGCAAGATGGCTCAGGGGTAAAGACACTTGCTGTCAAGGCTGCTGACCTGAATTCTATCGCTGAATCCACACGATGTGGAAGGAGAGAACCAATTACACAAGTTACCCTCTGACCTGTACATGCACACCACAGTGTGTACACTCACATACACAAGCACAAGCACACGCGCGCGCGCGCGCACACACACACACACAAATACAAATTTTTAATAAAGGCTTAATAAAGATGGATGGTGGCACACATCTGAAATCCCAGTACTTGGGAGGCAGGAGTTCAAGGTCATCCTCATCTACATGAGACCTATCTTAAAAATGGTGGGAGGTAGAAAAGGGGAAGAATAAGAAGTGAGTAAGTTATGGGAGTTCCTCCACTCTTATATTCATCTGGAATCACACAGTGTTTTGAATCCCTTTATAACATCTGCAATCAAAACACAACCATCTATGGAGTTTTCCTAAGTAAAGACAGGGTATAGACTTGGTCCCTCTTTACTATTAAACCCAAACTGTCACAACGTCACCTACCTGCTCTACGCCTTCTACTTCTGGAATATAAAACTGCAGCATGTTCTGAATGCCACTTTTCAGGGTGATGATGGAGCTGGGGCAGCTGGTGCAGGAGCCCTGGAGCTTCAGCCGCACGATGCCATCCTCAAAGCCTTTGTAGATCACATCGCCCCCATCCTCCTGCACAGTTGGCCTGTGGCCAAAGGACATTCAGAACACATTTAAAACAACAGAAGCCTTCGACAAAAAAACTTAAGACAGTTCATTGTGGGGCTGGAGAGGTGGCTCAGCGGTTAAGAGCACTGATTGTTCTTCCAAAGGACCTGGGTTCAATTCCCAGCACCCACGTGGCAGCTCACAACTGTCTGTAACTCCAGTTCTAGGGGATCTGACACCCTCCTCACACAAGCAAAACACCAATGCTCATAAATAATTTTTTAAAAAGTAAAAAAAAGTTTACTGTTTGTGTGTGTGTGTCACAGACTGGGGTCACGAGCGTGTGTCGGTGCAGGGGTCAGAAGTCAACTTGGAGTGTTATTCTTTGAGACGGGGTCTCTCTCTGAACCAAGAACTCATTTATGAGGCTAAATTATTTCTTCCCCAAGCACTGGAATTGCAAATACACACCCCATGCCCAGCTTCCTTAATGTGGTTCTGGGGCCCGAACTGAGGTCAGCATGCTTACGTGACAAGCACTTCATCATCTTGGCTGTCTCCCCAGCCCCATAAACTTGATTAAGTTTAATTACATTTTTATTCTCCGTTTCTGTCTCTGTCTCTCTCTGTGGCAAATGTGTAGTCAGGTGAAGCCTTCCAGAGTCACTTCCTTCTCCATGTAGGTTCTGGGAATGGAACTCAGAGGTCAGCAGCCTTGGCAGCAAGTGACTTTCCCCGCTGAGCATCCTCATTGGCCCTGAATTATAATTTTAAACCACTCATGTGTATCCAGCTTCTTTTCCTCTCTGTACAGCTCATTCTTGTTTAATATAAGAGCCTGACCATCTCACAGCTGCATAGTATTCCACTACACTAATATGGCAGAGTTGATTACCCATCTTGCTTTTGATGGGTATTTGACTCTCGCACATAACATGGCTGTAGACATCCATCTGTGCGTCTTTTGGTGTGGGGAGGTCTTATGACTGGGCAAAAGTCCTAGAGCAGGGGTCTCAATATAAACAAGGAGTAGAGACTCATGCCTTGTAATCCTAGCAATGAAAGGCTGAGGCAGGAGGACTGCCATGAGTTCAAGGCCAGACTGGGCTACAAACGCAGTTCCAAGCTAGCCTAAATTACAGAGTGAGAACCAATCTTAACAAAAGCATACTATTTAGCTATGGTAAACAATGCCGACCACGTGCCCAGAATTACCCACCTTATGTGCCCCAGAACAGGTGAGCACGCCACCACTTCCTGCCCTCCCTAGCCACTGGTGTCAACAGAACGGATGTGAAGTGCCAGTTTGTGGAGATCTGATTTGCATATACACAGTGAGTAAGAAGGCTGCGCTTTTTACTTTTCCATGCTTGGTGCTGTCTGGTACTGTCCTTTGCCATGTTCTTGCTCCAGTCTCTATTTTAGTTTTCTCTTTATCAATTTGTAGTTCTTATATAGGCTGCCATACATACACTACAAAATATTTAAAAAACCTTTTAACAAGATAGTTATTTTATGTGTAGGTGTGTGTACCTGAATATATGCATGTGTGCCACATACATGCAGGAGCCCCTGGAGGTCAGAAGAGGCATCAGATCCCCTAGAACTGATATTTATGAGTCACCGTATGTATGCTGGGAACTGACTGTGGGTCCTCTGGAAGAGCAGTAAGTGCTCTTAATCACTGAGCCATCTCTTTAGCCCACTAGATTTTTTTGACATTTATTTTGTGTATTGTGTAAGCTTGTACACACGTGTACACACACGCCACATTTGGAAGGTGAGGACAACTTGTGGGAGTTGGCTCTCTTTTTCTATGGTGTGGGTTCTGAGTATAGAACTTGCGTTGTCAAACTTAGCAGCAGGTACCTTTACCCACTAAGCCATCTTGCCAGCCCTACACACTATAAAATCTTCAGCTCCGCCTTCTCATGAGAAAGGCACAATTTTACTATTGTCTAATTTGTCTTTCCCTTTGATTTTCTGATTTCCTTGTGTCCTCATGAATAAAAAACAAACAAAACCTGCCCAGCACAGTCATGCAGATATTAATTTGTTTTGGGGTGTGTACACTGCTATGTGCGTATGAAGGCCATACAACAGCTCTCGAGAGTCAGTGTTCTTCTACCACGTGGGTCTCAGAGACGGAAGTCAGGTCACCAGACATAGCAGCAAGTAACTTAACCCACTGAGAATCTCACTGGTCCCAGATTATCCCATTTTAAATACCTGCCGTGATTTCTTTATTGATCTAGATTGATATTGATATCGATACAACCCCACTGAACTACATCTCCAGCCTAACCACAAGCCACTCTGAAGAGCACTCAGTCCCACTGTGGTCAGGAAACAGTATTCTCAGCAGTTCTGGGCGGTATAGCACATGAATTTACTCTGAAACTAGACAGGGGCTGCTATCTGAACAGGCATACAGGCTGCTTTGGTGCACGATCCCTGTACACATGAAGACAGTATTTCATTCCTGCCCAGTGCTTCATTATACATGCGTCAACATTTAATCACATGTTTAAAACTCTATCTTAGCCTGGGTATAGTGGTTTATGCCTTTAATTCCAGCAATCATAAGGCAGAGGCGAGCGAATCTCTGTGAGTTAGAGATTAATCTGCTGTATACATAGTAAGTTTCAGGCCAGCCAGGGCTACATAGTGAGACTTTGTCTCAAAAATCAATAAATAGAAATAATAATTTTAAAACGTTTTTCCTGGTTACTTTTTGTGCTTTGTTAGATAACTGTGGGTTATTTGAGTCTCTTTTTATCTCCGTCAGGTATTTTTCATTTGAGTCTGTTATTATCACTAATATGTGTTCTTGGTGGTGTATACAGCAGTCAGGCAGTCTTCTGGTGTCTATGTAAACTTCAGCAGCTCTCCTGTCTCCACTGTCTGAATGCTTTGCACTTCGCCAGCTTAGTTTCAGTGTTTCTGTCCTTATGTTTAAGTTATGCAACTCCTATAAGGAGCATGTCGCTGGTTTTCCCACATCTGACAGCTCCATCTTTGGCCAGCCAGTCTGCGGATCTTCACGTGTGCTGCCGAGTCCTCAGGCATGTTATCATCCTGCCCTCTGTCCCCAGCCTGCGGTCTCCCACGCTGGCCAGGCCCTCGTCCGTCCTCTCTGCTATACTGCTGTCTGGTGCGTAATGTTTTTCTGCGCACTGTCTACCCTCCGACATATCTACTGTCTACCTCATTGTTTTATTCTACTGTGAATGATAATTTTTACTGTTTCTCAAGCAATGCCAAGACTCAGAACACTTCTGCTCACACGCACCTTCTATTCGGTCACTGATCTTACCTCTGTACACTTAACCCTCAGGACTCTACAGGAGCTTTTCTGCACGCATGCGTCTTGTGCTTTGTTCCTTCCTCGAACTCCTTTCTGTGCATTCAAACCTAGGTTTTTCCTACTGTTCTAATATTCTAACACAAATCAAGACAGGGCTTCCCTGCTGTAGCTCTGGCTGTCCTGGAACCCACTCTGTAGACGAGGCTGGCCTTGAACCCACAAAGATCCGCCTGCCTCTGCCTCCCGAGCGCTGGGATTAAAGGCGTGCGCCGCCACCGCCCAGGTTTCGTTTATTTTCTTTAGCATCACCTATCTTAAACATAGTCAAGGCTCTATTTTCAGTTTCTCTTTGTTCAGTTTCTGGGTAAAACCAGTAAAAAAAAAAATTTTTTTGAGACAGGGTCTCTCTATATAACCCTGGCTGTCCTGGAATTTTCTATATAGGCTGGCCTCAAACTCAAATATCCACCTGCTTCTGTCTCCTGAGTGCTGGGGTTAAAGGCGTGCGCCACCACACCCAGCCACTTAGCCCGCCTCTTAATACTAAATATCTAAGTTGTTTCTAAAGAAGAAAACGTTTTCTTAAAAATCTGGACTCGCTGGTCTGCTGTGAGGAAAGTGGAGACAGGCTGTCCGCTGGTCTCACCTTTCTTCTTGTCTTTTCTATTGTAGGTTCTGTTTTGGAAACAAGGTCTGACTGTGTGTACCAAGCTGGCCTCAAACTCACAGAGAGCGTCCCTGCGGCTGCTTCCCTGGGGGGTTACAGCCGAGGGTCACCGTGCCTGGCTCTTGGCTTTATTCTTTTTGGAGTAGTTGCTCCAGGGACGCTAACCTGTTCACACGTTCACAGTCCTCATGAGTGTGAAGTCCACTTCTTTATAGACACTGACTGTGAAGGAAGAGTCCTCTTAACTATGTCTGCATAGATTGCATGTTTTTGTTTGGTTGGTTGGTTGGTTGCTTTGGTTTTTTGAGACAGTGTTTCTCTGTCGTAACTCTGGCTAACCTTGAACAGAGATCCACCTGCCTCTGCCTCCTGAGTGCTGGGATTAAAAGTGTGCACCACAACCAGCCAGCTAGATTGTGTGTTTTAAAGATGTGACTAAATACTGATGCACACGCTTTAAATTCAGTTGTGATCATGATCTGTGTTAGTTTACACTGATCATTTATCTGGAGCTCTGCTCCAATCTCCTGATGAAAGCATTAGTGAAAACTCTCTGCAACACTGGGTTGCTGGGGGAGGGGGTATTTAACACATACCGTATTCTAGTATCTAACAGTTCTTTAATCATTGCCACAACTTCATCATCTTCTTCAGAACCTAGAAAAAATTATAAATAAAAATCTTAAGAGTGCCAGGCAGTGGTGGTGCACATTTGGATTTGCATTTGGATTTACATTTGGGAGGCAGAGGCAGGGAGATCTCTGAGTTAGAGGCCAGCCTGGTCTACAGAGCGAGTTCCAGGACAGCCAGGGCTACAATGAGAAACCCTGTCTCATAAAACAAAAACAAAAATAAACAAAAATCAAGAGTTCCAGGGTAGCTAGATTTAGCAAGATCTTGTCTCAAAATCTATAACAAACAAACAAACAAAAAACATAGAACACATAACTTGGTAAAGTGACACAGTTCATGTGGGAAAACATTTGGTTCTTAAAAGAAAAACCCAGAAAGAATGGTCACTCAGTATTCAGTCCCACAGGTGAGTACCCTGAAGTCTGATCCTGCTCCGGCCAAGATGTGGAGCCTTGGAGCAGACTAACGTTCTCAAGGACAGAAGAGCAGCAACGAAATGATCATCCGATCACGCTGTACGTGAGATGGAAAGGCACAGCCACTAATGAAGTATCTTTTTCATTTTTAGCTTCTCAGTTTAGTGATTTTTCAAGAAAACCATATCAAATACAGATGTAGGCCCTCTGGAAAGTTCTGAAATACTTTACAGATCTGAGCTAAAATGGCTTTTCATCTTGGTCTTGCTTCACCATATATATGTATGTGTGTACATGAGAGTGTATTGTATGTGGTGCCAGGAGGAGCCTATGGCCTTGCACATGGAGCATGTACTCCACTGCTGAGCTATACCTTTGCCCTATACCACTGCTTATATTTTGTAAAGCTATATGTAATTCTTAACAATGCCTATATAAAAAATGTAAATAAAATATAATGAAGTTAGAGTCTCTTAGAGAAGCAGTCCTAAGCTCTGAGTGCAGGGAGCTTCCTCTGAGCATGTTGACCTTTCCGTGTGTAATTTACACAGGTGAGATCAGGCTTTACCTGATTCACGCTTCACTCCTAGCGCCCCCTGAAGGTCTTTCCACCAATCAGCACATGGAAACAGGCTCATTATAAAGCAATCTTTGCAGAGCTTTGCCTTGCTGGCTTTTGATCATTTTAGTTTCTAACTCTGCACAGCACCCTTGCTTCCAAGAACATATGTTAGTGAAATTAAGACACACCCATGAAATAAATTCCTACTTGCAGGGTATTTGGGCCAGTGAGCTTGTGGTTTCTTTCTTTTTGAGGTACTAGGGACTGAACACTGGGTTTTGATTTTGCCAGACAAGGGCTCTACCCCAACCCCAAATTTTGTTTATTTTTATTTTTGGTAGTCATAGTTAGACTGCTCTTAAAAGACAAAAAAGTCCATTTTATGTATTTATCTATAAGAACACACGTACAGCTCAATGGTTACCTAGATTTGACCCCAGGACTGAAAAACAAAATATGGCTTATCATCTTCACGTTGTGGCGTGTGTGTGCGTGTGTGTGTGTGTGTGTGTGTGCGCGCGCGCACTGAACTCTGTATGTACACATGCTAAGGTTGTACTCCACCACTGAGCTACATCTAGCCCCTAGCCAGTTAGGGAATTATTTATAACTATTTCATAGCCCAGAACACACACATAGTGTTTGTGCAGGTACATGTGTGGTGCTTAGAGTTAGCCCAGAAGGCTAAGATGGCTGGCTAAAGTCCCCAGGGATCTATCTGCTTGTCTCCACCTCCCCAGTGCTGAGATTACAAGTACACATGCTACACATAAGACCTAGCTATACGGTGGCCTCTGGGGACTGAGGTTGGGTCCTTGACTGAGCTATCTCCCCAGCCCACCTAGAATAGTTTCTAAAACCTACTTAATTTTTTAAAAAAGACATATGATTCACATATGCCAATTTTAAAAATTGACAAAGAAGGGGCAGGAGAGATGGCTCAGCGGTTTAAGAGCACTGGCTGTCTGTCCAAGGACCCAGTTCAATTCCCAGCACCCACATGGCAGCTCACAACTGTCTGTAATTCCAGTTCCAGGGAATCTGACACCTTCACACAGACATACATGTAAGTAAAATACCAATGTATATAAAGTAAAAATTAATAATTTTTAAAAAATTGGCAAAGAAAATGAATAGGAAATTTATTGACATGGATCCAGATTAATACGAGAATAAAACTAAAACAAGATATTGCCAACCTGTTGAAACAAACCTATGATTTCAGCTCCTGACTAGGCAGAGGCAGGATGATAGTAAGTCAGGCCTGTTGAACTGTAGAGTGAACTACACAGTTGCTAGCCTCAGCAACTTAGTAAGACATAGCCTCAAAAATAAAAAGTGACCTCAGTGGCAGAGCACTTGCCTAGCATGTATACAGCCCACGTTCAATCCCTGGTACTGCAGAAGTGAGTAGATAAGCAAACAGGTAGGTAAACAGTACACGAAAGAGGACAGCATTTTAGAGCACACATACTGGTTTACATCAGTGGAGCTGGCTGCAGTACTCACACTTGTAGAAACCCAGCACTCAGTGGACTGAGACAAGAGGCTGAGAGTTCAAGGCCAGCCTGCATTATACAGCAAGTCTGATATCAGCCTGGACTACAAAGTGAGACCCAAGGGAGTGGGAGAGCTGGCTCAGTAGTGGGATGCAGGCCAAGCTCCCGGGAGATTCTGGGTTCTCAGACCAAAGGGAAAAAGAAAAAGTTAAGAAAAATAAAAGACATGAAATGATGACAAAAATATAAGAAAACAGAAATTCTTACACTGCTAATGAAGACAGGGATTAGCTGCTGTTTCCCTGTAGGGAAGCTACAACCCACAGCACACACAGAAGCCGGCGCCAGGGTGTGCGCTGCAGCACTGGTAACACATCAGCACCGCAGTGTGCACACAGGGGGCAAACCAACTGTGCTCTACACAAAATGGCCTGCCACGTGCTTACATGAATAAATAAGGCCTCCAAGAAGATGACACTCGCTGAAGATACTGTGAGAGAACACAAGTGCTCGAAGTTTAAGAATAAAAACCAGGAACTGGGTATGGAGCTCTACACCCGTGATCTCAGCACGGAGAAGGAGGCAGGAGGATTGCAAATTTCAGGACAGCCTGGGTTACAGGGCAAAATCCTGTCTCAAAACCACTAATACAACAAGAGAAAGAACAGACACCAATTCCGCCCATTCATTTCAGCAGAGAAAAAGTGCAAACCAAGCAAGCTCACACACTGCAGCCAGGGTGATGGATGTGGAGCATCTCCTCTCTTTCTCGTTCTCTCCCCCTCCCTCTTTCCCTCCCTCTTCCTCCCTCTCTATTTTTCTCCCTCCCCCACCTCCATTTTGAAAGAGGCTCTCCCTGGGAAGCCTGTGTTGGCCTGAACTCGCCGTACAGAGCCGGCTGCCCAGGAACTTGCAGCGTCCCTCTGCCTGTGCCTCCCGCATGCGGAGATCACGGGTGTGCGCCACTTAGTATTTCATCTAAAAACGGGTGGAAAGCAACCATGGGAAAGTTAACACTTCTTTCTTTCTCAGCACCTCCTCCAGAAAAGGCTAACATCTGTTAAATCTAAATGGAAGCAAGCTTGTGCCTAATATGTGATCTTTCTGAGTTCTCATGCTTCATAATTAAAATTTTTATTTTGTGTGTAATAGATTCACTGTTCACACAAAGTTTAAAAATTGAGAAAACAGTATCTATGAAGTTCTGTTTGAAGTTTCGTCCCATCTAGAATTGGTCCCAGAGCCAAATACATTCAATGATAAAATTTTCTCATTGCTCTTGGTTGTCCCCCAGAACTAGATGGCAAGATCCTCCTGCTGAAGACAGCACATGCTCTGGTCACAGGAAACAGAACAGAAGCTGAACTGAGGCCGTAGTCCCTCCCTGCTGGCTAGCTCACAGTGCCAGAAGGCGTATGCAGGCTGCTGGGGGAGAACTCTGTCAACCATCTCACTCAGCTGTGGATCCCATGTGCTACACCACTGACTTAGCCAGGCCAGATGTGCCCACTGGTGAAACAGTGGCAAGCCTGCTACAGGGTAACCAACTTCCTTCTGGCAGGGAGGTCCTAGGCCCTTGTTGGTAAGCTACAACTGCTTTACTAAATGGACATGTGTTGGTAACAACTGGATCCCAATGGCAGGAGAGACAGGAGGGCATAAAACTCCCACTTCCTCTGTCTTTCCAGAAACTTGGTTCACCAACATCAGCAATACAGATAGGCTAAGAGCCTTTACACACAAGCCTATAGATGATTGGGCTTCTCCTGACCTTACACATCCCCCTCTGATTAGCAAGCTTTAGATAGGCTGATTGAAGTGCCTAGTAAGCATAGACCAAAGCTATTGGACCTCTCCTTCTGTGCCACCCTACTTTCTCCATAAAAACCCACTTCCCTACACAATAAACTGGATTAACACCATGGAGGCATTTCTCCAGAGTCTGAGCCTTTTGGGTTAGTGACTCTGCTACTCATCGCCTTGGGGAACCCCTGTAACCACAAAAAACCCACAGATATGATGTGCACACCAATTTTCTTTTAAAATAATTATGTTTATGCCCACAGATTAGTACTGCTATCTGCTTTGGTCAGAGAAATTTCTTCATGCAGTAGGTGGGAATTACTGCACAGACTCATAACTTGTCAAAGTGCTAAGACTAAGTAACTGTTGAATGCTCGGCCCCTGAATCTTAACCAGCAAGATTCAGAGAGTATCATGGAGTGTTGGGGAGGTGCAGAAGGAATGTAAGAGCTGGAGAATGAAGTGGAGAGCTGTAGAACACTATCTGGCTGCTCTTCCAGTGGACCCAGGTTTAATTCCCAGCACCCACATACTGGCTCACAACTGTCTGTAACCGCAGTTCCAGGGGGATCTGATGCCCTATCCTGGCCTCTTCTGGCTCCAGGCACATGCATGGTGCACAAGCAAAGATACAGATCAGGCCCCTGAACATGGGAGGAGGAGGGTCTGGAGGATCCCACCCTCGCCGAGGACCTGCAGGAAGTTAAAGATGCTGAGGAAAAAGGACATTATCTGCAGTAGTGTAACCATTGGTGAGGTGCCCAAGCTCCAGTAGGTAACACCTCACCTGTGCTCATGTGAGCAACCCTAACAGCCTCATTTGAGCCCTCTCACAAACAGCATCAGAGTAGAAGTGGCTATTTAGGGGAGGAAGAGAATCATCAAGAGAGGGACACAAGAAAGAGTAATGGAGGGTGGTTATAATCAAAACACATTACATACATGTATAAAATGCTATAATGAAACCCATATTTGTATATAATTAATTTATCCCAATAAAAAAAAATTAAAATTTGTATTCTGGTCATTTCTGAAATCAAGGCAAATATGAATAAAGTAGGAAATTCAATGAAAAATGGATAAGCACTGATTATCCAACACACTACCTGCTTCTCCTGGAGGTGTTTCCTCAGTCACTAGGGGCAAGCCAGATGCAAAGAAGTCCATAATTGTTGCATAGATATCTGGTTTCAGTAAATTCCAGTCTAATTCTTCATTTTCCTATAATCATGTTGAAGAAACATGTTGCATTTCCAGCCAAGTCCAAGACAAACCCAGACTATTACCTCAGGTAGTTCAAGAATCTCTTTTTCCCCCCCTTTTGAGACAGTGTCTTACCGTGAAGCTCTGACTGGCCTGGAGCTCACCATGTAGACCAGATTGATAGTGAACTCAAAGAGCCTGCCTCTGCCAAAGGCATGCCAGAACTGCAGCCATTAGGGTCGGAGTGCAGCCCAGTGGTTAGTACAGCCATGATGGGTGTGTCCCCCAGAGGGCAAGCCCCCCAGCTACCCCTCCTGCTGTTGCTTGGCATCCTTGTATTCCCTTTCCTGGTGTGAGTGGTGTGAAATCTCAAAAGGGGTCTCCAGCCCCTCACTGGGCAGTGTTCCTGGCTCACATAACAACAGTGGTGGTTTTCTAAAAGGCACTGCCACTCAGTTGAATTGGTGATGCTATTCAAACTCCAGAAAGAATAACTAACCAACAACATCAGATCAGGGTGTTTCACCGTGCTGATTTGGAGCAAGTGACCTAAGGAACTATAAAAAAAACAAAAACAAAAACCACATTCTTATGGTTTATGACTTATTTTAGTCAGGGTAAGTGAACAAGAACAAAGAAAGCCTGGTTGCTAGGGCCCACCAGTCTCATCTACGAGAGACAGGCCTATGATTAAGTGTAACAAATGAGTCTCAGTGCCCACGGGCTAAGCTTGAACTTCCTCGACCACAATCAATTTGATATTTTCCTAGTCTTTACAATTATAAAATTACTAATGAGTCTGTGTGTGCCTTGGGGACATAGGGCTACGTGGCACATAGACTGGACAGATTCTCCAACCTAAGAAAAACAAAAAGATCCCTGACTTAAAGTTTTCTAGTGAATATCAAACTTGTTTAACTGTGTTAACTAAATAAGAATTGTGTTAAGTTAGGATACTATGACGTGTACTTGTTTCTAGTAACTGTAAGAATACTTGCTTGCTTAAACTCTGTTAACCTATAATAGAAAAAATTATTGTTTTGGGGGTATAGATGTACTGTGGGGAAAAGGTACATGGAAAACCGGGTGTTAATGTGTAATGAATGTGTGTGGACATTAGAAACAACCTGCTTTTTAATATAATTTAATATAATTTTAATATAACCTGTTTTTAAATATGTAATTTGTAATCATTCACTGGTTAAAATAGGACTTGTGATTATGATATGATTTCTTCTTACATAGAGGATATTGTTTAAAAAGTATATGGTGTATGGGAAAAAAAGAAGCTTGCAAGATATATGGGTAAGATGTTTGTGTGTTGGAGCTTTGCTTCTTCCACAAGGAAAAGAGGAAGTTCACAAGATGCATGTGTGCATGAGGTGAGTGTATGTCGAAGATGTGTATGAATAAGTGTGTGTTGTGTGTGTGATTTTATGGGAAAAATACAATAGAGAATAAGTTCAAATAAGAGAAAAGAATTGTATAGCGAGGAAAAGCTTGAACTGCATAGAGAAGGAAAGGCTTGAAAAGAGAGAGAGAAGAAAAGAAAAAAGACAAAATAAAGAGAGAACTTGCTTTGACCCATCCAGAAGACTTGTTCCTGCTCCCCGACCCCCTGTGCTGACTTTATACCCGCTTTGCATCCCCTGGCCCTTTGCAGAAGCTGGGCTCCGGCATGCCTCTGTCTCCTGAGTGCTGGGATTAACGGTGTGCACCACCACACGATTCACAGTATTACTGTAGGGCAGTGAACTATGCAAATACACACATGTGTCTGAAATTAGTCACATGTGCACATGGGTCAAAACATTGACTAAGTACGAACCCTTTCAGAGAGGGTGTGCACTTGGCATATGACACACATATGTAACTTGTCCATAGTGTTTACTTGATTCTCTTTTTACTTCATCAACTCACAGAAAGAATTAGCAAAAATACTACTCAGGGGCAGGCAAGATTTCTCAGTGGGTAAAAGCATTTACCACTAAGCCTGGCAAGCTGAGTTTGATCCCTGGGCCCCACGTGGTGGAAAGACAGAACCGACTCCTGTAAATTGTCCTCTGATCGCCATGTGCATGCCTGAACACAAACATATACACAAAATAATACATGTAATATTTTTTGTAATTTTTAAAAATTTTATAAAAAAGATACAATAAATTTTATTCTAGTAACCTGGAAGCTGAAATTCTAGTCCTGCCAAGGTTGTGTCCTGCTGTGGGCTAGTCCTGTAGCCTGCACACTGCGTTGAATGGATGAGGGTACTAGATTACAGTTATACCTGGATCATAATTAACTGCAGATAGAAAATGCCCTTCATTAATTTGACAAACCTAAGAAGTAAGTATCACCTGAGATTTTTAAAAGTATATTTACTTATTTTATTTTACATGCATTGTTTTGCTTGACTATATGTCTGTGTACCAGGTGTGTGTCTGGTGCCCACGGAGGTCAGAAAAGAGCATTGGATCTCCTGGAATTAGAGTTATGGATAGTTGTGGGCTGCCATGTGGGGGCTGGGAATCTGAACTGGGTTCTCCGTGAGGGCAGACAGTGCTCTTAACTGCTGAGCTATTTCTCTAGTCCCTCAACTTAAGATCTTTAATACCACCATGTGTTATTAAAAACCCTAGCACATTAAGAATATAAATTCTCGGTTGGTGTGGTGGTACATGTCTCTAATGCCAGCAACAGGAGCACCAAGGAAGGAAGGCCACAGGTTTCAGGCCAGCCTGGACTTCCCAGCAAGACTATTTATGAAAAACCAAAGAAGAGAAAATTGAAAACCAAAAAAAACCAGTGAAAATTCTGGAAAGAGGCACCAGACTCAGAAAAAAGCTAAAAGATGGCCAGTCTAGGGTTACACCCTGATAACTGTACCTTTGTGACTGTGATGAAATCTGGGCCAAAGAAGACACTTTTCACTCCTTCAATCCTGAATAACTGCCTGTGAATACAGAAAAAGAAAAAAGTAAAAGTCATGGAAAAAGGTAAACATATGCAGAAATAGAAAAGAGAACCTCCACCAACTGTTCCTGGTTAAAATGCTACCAACAAAGACTGCTCTGTTTCTTCTTATTCACAGTCACCTGTCTCACTCCAGGTATTTGCCCGAGAGCAACAGCACACTTGCTCCTCAAAGACAGACATGAATCTGAAGAGCAGTTGTTTTACCCGCCCCCCCCCCCCCCCAACCTGAATACATTTTCCACCTAGCAATCAATGCAAAGGCTGCGGTACACATGAAAATGCAGTTCAGCTTTACATGAGGGCACTACAACAGACCCACAGGGCAACTCTCAAAGCCCTCCTAGCTAATTCCCTCTCTCACTCAGCAAATACCTGACATCTCTAACATCTAGGAAGACAAAAGACAGCCTGGCCTCTTAGCAGCTTACAGCAAAAACAGTCCCTAAAACAGGGACTACAAGAAAGAAAAGATTAGTTTGCTTAGTTGGAGATAATAAACTATGAATACAAGAAACAGATTTTTTTCCTTTTTTTTTTGTGGTTGTAAAACTTGAAACGAGTCATTGGTGCATGCTCGAGGAGCTCTATCGCTCAGCTGCATCCCTAGTGGGGCTTTCTGTTGTGTTTTGGTGTTTGTGCTGTAAACAGGGCTGCAATGTGTAGCCCAGGCTGGCTCACACTCCCTGTCCTTCTATGCTACCCAGACACTGGGCTTACGGGCACGTGTCACCATATAGCACTACGCTAACTCTTTGTTGATATAAACATTCCAACACAAAAGGTTAAAGACAGGCATCATAGCATAGCCTCTAATTGAACAGCCTCCATAGTACTCAAGAGATGGAGGCAAGAAGAGCAGTAGTTCAAGGCCAGCCTGAGCTGCCTGAGACTCCATCTCAAAAGAGCAAAAACACTAAAAGTTAAAATCAGATTGATCAAGGATCTAAGATGCTGGACTGTCTTCCTGGTGTGCAGTTCTCCAGGACTTTTCATTGAGGCGTCAGCTGCTCTTCTTTAGGAGGAGGTGTACACACACTTTAGCACTGCGCCGCCGTTCTGCAACTCGGTCTCTTCACTTAGCAGCATGTACATCTTGAAATGGGGCTTAGATCAGCGGCAGAGTTCCTGCCTCGCATGCCCAAGGCCCTAGATTCAATCTCCAGTAGCAACACACACACACACACACACACACAGCGCGCGCGCGCTTTAGTGCGCGATGCATGTCTTTTTGTAAACCTTAGATTTAGATTTATGTGTGAATATTTTGCTTGCATGCATGCATGTGCAAATGGATCTGTGAAATCAATTAAATAGCAATGAGGAGTTCTTTATATTTAATAAAATAAAACTAAACTAAATAACAAAAAGAAATGAAAAGTATAAGACTGCCCATTACCTACCGCTATTTTTTTAATATTTATTTATTTACTAATCTTTTTTTTGGAGGGGGGGAGGGTGTTCCAAGACAGGGTTTTTCTGTGTAGCCCTGGCTGTCCTGGAAGTCACTCTGTAGACCAGCCTGGCCTCCAACTCAGAGATCTGTCTGCCTCTGCCTTCTGAATGTTGGGATTAGGAGTGAGTACCACCATGCCCGGCTTTACTTTATTTTTATTTGTGTGTATGTGTGTGTGTCTGTGTGTGTGCACATGAGTGCGGTGTCTGAAGAGGCCAGAGAAGGCACTGGATCTCTTCCAAGCTGGAATTACAGGTAGTTGTGAATTGCCCGAATGCTGGAAACTTAAATTCGAATCCTCTGCAAAAACAGCAAGGACTCTTAACCACTTCACTGACCACCCGTGTACAAGGGCAAAGGGTGGAAATGCCCATCAAACATTTGCTTTCCATGCACAAACACAGGTATGTGTTACTGAGTAATAACACATTTCTTACTGCTCTTTGCATCTTACTGCTGTTTGCATGACAAATAAATGCTCTACAGTGCATTCTGAGAAATGGTATGTTTAAGTCAGAAAAACTGTACACATTTGCCAACTAGAAATCTGAAAAAACTATTTTGGAGCTTCACTTTTCCCTGCCCTCATTGAGTTATATAGAATTCAGGCCATGTACAGGAAGTCACCTGTGCTGATTTCTAAATGTTCTCAGCAGTACAGGGCTTCGGTTAGAGTGCAACTCAATGGTAGAACACATATTTTAGCATGTACAAGGCCCTGAAATCAATTACTTCAGGGACATAACAAAGAAGGAAGAAGGAAAGGAAAAGAAGGAGGGAGGGAGAGAGGGAGGGGCGGGGGGGAGGAGGGAGGGAGGAAGAAGGAAGGAAGGAACAGGGGTGGGGAGGAAAAGTGAAGCTAGCGAGAACTCAGGTCACATTGACTTCTCTGGCTTTAGGTGCAGAAGAGGCTTGATGTGCTCGATCACTCTGACACACGTTTGGCATGTCTCTTGGGAACTTAGAAATTGACCTCATTGATTTTATGAGGTCATGCACATCTGACAACTGTAATCATTTATGGTTCTGAATGAAAATCTAGAACTTAGCTACCCTTGCTTATGAAATTAAAGGGGCTCTTTTTCATGATTCTTGAAAATCAGAGTTTTAAGCTGGGCATAGCGGCACACATCTGTAATCCCAACACTCAGGAAGTGAGGCATCAGGGGTTCAAAGCCAACTTCAGTTACACGGAGAGTTTGTGACAGCCTAGGCTACGAGAGACGTCCATCTCGAAAACTCCTGAAAAGTGCTGGAAAATGGCTGAGCGGATAAAGTGCACGGCACACAAGCATGAGGACTTGAGCTCAGATCCCTAGCAGGCAGAGCTTGAGGGCAGAGACAGGAGGATTGCTAGGATCTTCCGGCCAGGAAGGCTAGCCGAATAAGTGAGCAGCAGGGACCCTGTCTAACAAAGTAGGATGGAGAGCAATGGAGGACATTTGAGTCTAATCTCTGGCCTCAAGGGCGCACGTACCACACACCCGCACAACCCATCCCCACCTACACACACACACACACACACACACACACACACACACACACACACACACACACACACACACGGTCTTTTCGGTTGTTGTTTTTTTGTTTTGTTGTATTTTCTTTTTTTTTTTTTTGAGACAGGGTTCCTCTGTTGTGGCCCTGGCCGTCCTGGAACTCACTCTGCAGACCAGGCTGGCCTCGAACTCTGCCTCTGCCTCCCGAGTGCTGGGATTAAGGCATGCGCCACCACTGTCCTGGCTCACATTTTTTTTAATGTTAGAGTTTTAAAGATTTAAAGTTTTAAAGACAGGGCTGGAGAGATGACTCAGTGGTTAATAGCACTATCTGCTCTTCCAGAGGTCCCAAGTTCAATTCCCAGCAACCGTATGGTGGCTCATAACCATCTATAAATGGGTAAGATGCACTCAAATAAGTAAAATAAATAACTTTTAAAATATTAAAAAAATAAGGATTTGGATCTGAAATTTATCATAATTGCCCATTTGGTGAACATCTTTTTTAAGTAAGTAAGTAAGTAAGTAAGTAAATAAATAAATAAATAAATTTAAGTGTGTATGCCACAGAGCTGTCGAATACACTCTCCAAGAAAAGCTTTTGTAATTTCAACTTAATGCTTCTAAAATCGGCCCTGCCTATAAAAGGGGCCAATCCCACGAGGTCATCTGAGTCACGGAGGACCCACTCTGCTTCCTGGTATAAGCCAGTGGAGACAGTACCTGGCCAGAGGGGAGTGGAGAGCTGCAGCTGGCGTGGGGAAATCCATGGTCCTCGTCTCAAGAACTGGCTTTCCTGGTATAAACTTCAAGCTGTTGGGATTTGGGGTGTCTTGTGTCTGAATGAACATGAATCGTACTGGAAAAGAGACAATGTTACGTTAGAACAAAACAGTTTAAGTCATGAACAATGAAGTGCTCTTCTTAAAAAAGATTCTTTTATTTTATGTGTGTGAATGTCTTGCCTGCACACAGTACGTCTACCGCATTTGCAGTGCCGTGGAGGCCAGAAGAGGCCATCAGACTCTCTAGAGCTGGAGGCACTGATGGCTGTAAGCTACCACATGATGCTGGAAATCAAACCTAGACTTCTACAAGAGTAGCAAGTGCTCTAAGCACAGGACCGTCTCTCTAGCTGTTGTGGAAGTTTTTTTTTTGTTATTTATAAAATAATTGTTTTGTGTACTGTTGGGAGAAGGGCTACTTAGGACTTGGCATTCTGTATTGTCTGCAGGTGTTGGATCTCTGTGGGGGATGTTGATTGCTAATGATCTGCATGTGCTACCACTAGAATAACTGAGGCGTTCTGAAAGAATAAAAACACCTGGGCTGGGACGCTTAGGGTTCTACTGTCCAGTATGGCGCTGGCCATGACGGTGGTTCCCTCTGCTGAGGTCTGGCAGGGTATGCACCTCTTTGTTTCTCTTGCTGAGACACCCCAGCAGCAGCCTAACAGTTACACTAGCACCCCAGCCCCTGAAGTGCTCATTTTTAGAGAAACAAAAACAAGAAAAATTAGTGGGAAAAAGAGCCCCGCGAGCTTTATTTCCTAAGCTGACCAGAGAAATCCTAAAAAGTTAAAATGCTTGAACTTTGATGCTCAAGCCCTTCATTAAAATGCCTGCACCTCCAGCAAGAAAAAACCTGCTTGAAAAGGAACGGTTTCTGAAATCCAACTTTAAGGAAAGACTGCCCACTACTTTTTGTTCAGAACCAGTCCCATTTTCATAGTTTTATTTTTTTTGTTTAAGACAGGGTCTCACTATCTAGCCTGGAACTCACTATGGAGACCAGGCTAGGCCTTAAACTCGTAGAGATCTGCCTGGCTCTGCCTACACGGTGCTGGGATTACAAGTGTATGCTACCAGGCCTGGTTTCATTTTCTGTTGTCTTAAAAATTTACTGGTAACTAAAGCTGCCTTACTCTTTGGGACTCTCTACTGAATCTGAAAGGTTAAATCTGGCTTTATCCTACTCGGGTAACTCGGCAGTAAACCAGGTCTATAGAAAAGAAGGGGAAACTATAAATGTAAAAACAAAGAAGACAAAACAAAGTCTTATTTGAAAACTAGAATCAGATAGGTGTAGTTGCCCAGGGCCTGCAGCCCCAGCTTGGAAGGCTGAGGAAGAGGGCCACAGGAAAGTGTGCAAAGGGGCATGAAGAGAGAGAGGCTAATCCATAACCACATCAAGCCACGCACACCCATGCCTCTCCAAGCTTCCCTAACTACATCGCAGTGCTCACTTTTCAAATTACACTCAAAATCAGATGCTAGAAGGTTTAGATAAAAGCCAGTAATCTACAGTTGTATGATATTCCTATAGAAATAGAGAAAGCAAATAGCTTAAAATAGACATGATTCTTTCTAATATAAATCTACTTGTAAGTTCTTTTTATTATATTTTGGTTTAGAAATCATTTATTGAAAAACTCATGTTCTAAAAAAATGTGTTTACAAGACAGATATTTCACAAGTCTACATTGTCTTCTGATTAAATTAGTAAAGTATGGTTTTACCATAGAGGGAAAAATGGGACAGAAAAATCACTGTATCCTTTGTATAAGCCCCTGAGCAGAAAACTGATAAATTCTTGGGCTGGTAAGTAGACTCAGGAGGAAAAGGTGTTTGCTACCAAAGCTAAAGACCTGAGCTCAATCCCCAGAACCCTCATGGTAAGAGATCCAACTCAAGCAAGCTGCCCTCTGACTCCCACACACACAAATAAACGTCAATAAAATTTTTTAAGGAAATTTTTAAAATGTTGTCTTTTGTGACCATTAACTCTAGCACTGTTCCCACTGGTTTCTGCAACACAATTTTCCCTGAAGAGGTGAGACTGTACCTGTTTTCCACACGGGTGCATGCAGCGGGAAAAAGCGGTCTTCGTACACACTGGCGCAAAGGCCATCTCTTAAAGGTGTCTGGAGTCACATGACAGAACCTACATTTAAAACAAACAATGAAAGACATGGTAAGGAATCTCTCCTGTTTTGTTGTGTTTTGAAATCCTGTAGCCCAGGATACCCTCATGAACGTCTGGGATACTCTTGCCTTTGTTTCCTTGTTCTGAAATCACAGATGTGAGCGCCACACCTGGCAAGCAATCGGATCTTTTAATAACTATTTATACTTCCATTATATATATAAACAGCTGAGATTTAAACATAACCAGCAATAAAAACAGAAAGTTAACTTTCCATTTTCTATCTGCAACATTATTTCTACTTCAGCAAATAATACAAACAAAAACAGAGGTCAAGGGCTTGGTTCAGCAGTTAGGTGCACCTGTTGCTATTACAGAGGTTCTGGGTTTGGGGCCCAGCACCTGCTCTGTAGTTCATAATCATATGCAACTCCAGTTCCAAGGGATCCGAAGCCCTCTTCTGACCTTCTTAGGCATCAGGCATTCATGTGGCGCATTACATGCAGGTAAAACACTCATATAAACATATGCATACAATAAAAACACTGGGAAAACCACGTGGAAAACCATTTGGTTGGAAGTACACACTAACATCCAGGCATCAGAAACAGAAATGGACTGACAGAACAATTTAAATCTGCAGCCACAGACCCTCAACCATACCAATGGCTTTTTGATTTTTTTCTTAAAAAGTTCAAACACTAGGTAGCAATGTCACATGGATGGAAACAGGTAAGGAAAACAAATGTATACAGGGACAAGCTGCTTCTTTCTTCTCTGTCTCATACCACTATCACCTGGAGAGAACTAAACTGCCTGTTTTAAGAAGTAAAGTCATGTAGCTCAGTGGTTCAGTGCTTGCCTGGCATTCGCAAAGCCCTTGGATTGAGAGGCACAGCTTTGGAAGAAAAACAAAAGTAGAGAATGAACATCTCTAAGCAAAAATCGGCAATGCTCTAAGTTTCGACCCATCCCATACCTCGGGGCCTGCCAAAATCCACTAACAACAATGCACACAATTTCCATTATGGGCAAGGTGCGCGTGAAAAGAAAAATGAATCAAGTGTTTAGACTTGAGCTCTATCCCCATGGTATCTCATTAAACACAAATGTCCCAAAACCTACAGTCAGAAACGCTACTGGATGAAATATTTATGGCAAAGGACTCATTTTTATCCCAACATTCCAAAGTCTAAAGTCTAATAGAAAACAAACTATTGCCTCTACACTGCCAGAGCAGCCAACAATCCATATGCCTGATGGGAAACATTACCTCAGTGTTGGAACTTCACTTCATCTGATTGAGAAGTGCTGCTTGGCTATTTTCAAAGCTTCATCAAAGTAAAAACAGGGAGAGCTTTGAAAATAACTACTATTAGAAAAGGAAATAAAAGGGCATTTTAGTAATGAAAAATGTTTAGAGCTCTGACTTGAGTTACTTTTTTTTTTTTTTTTAATTTTTAGACAGGGTCTCACTGTGTAGCCCTGGCTGCCTGGAATTTACTTTTAGACCAGGTTGGCCTTGAACACACAGATCCGCCTGTCTTAAGGATTTACTTAAAATTGTCCTCCAAGAGACCCCTTGGCAGGGAAGAACAGTGGAACAGCAAAATGGCTCATGGTGAAAACATCATGCCCTTGAGACCAGGAGAGGAAAAATTGGAGTAAAAACAGTGTCCCTGAACACAGCTGGGAAGGAAATCATTCCCAGGCATCTTCTGAAACTACAAGACTCAGCTCTTGTTTAATTCCATGATATAAAAATGCCTAAGATAGAAATGGCTAAATAAAAGTCCCACCCAGGAGAAGATGCTCGGCCTTTGACCTTCTCGGTCCCCCAGGGTTCCGGCTAACTGTTTTGGTTCCTGGGGCTTCCCCAGTCTGTTCTGCTGGATGGTGTCGCTCTGCCCCGGCGCCCTATCTTGCTGCCTGCTTTCTTATCCTTTTACTGTTTGCTGTATACTTAATAAAGGACCTCATTTGAAACAAAAGGCACGTAGAGTATTGTAGATTGTTCTCCCTAAGGAACACCTTTCAATCCAAGGTCGCACCAGGCCACGCGGTAAGTGCTCAGTAAATGGCAGCTGTTGCCACTATGCAGTAACAGGAACTAACCATTAAGGGAATGGAGTCAATACTCCAGGAATGGAAAACACCCCTAGCATTCTAGTACTTCTGTTCCTTCAACCCTGGGAAAAAGCAGAAGTGGATAAACAGAAGTGTACTGTGGCAGGAAAGCTTGATGTCTAAAAGATCCGAAGCACCGAAATTCAAGGAAAGCGTTGAAAATAGGGGAGAAGGGGCACCCCCGCACCATCCTTCTATTAATCTGCTATTTTTATGAGACGCATTTAGGAGTTTTAAAACGGGGGGTGGGGGTGGGGTGTCTCATAAATAGTCCAGGCTGGCCTTGAACTCCTGGTCTTCTTGCCTTCAGCAATCAAGTGCTGGGATGACAGCTGTAGGCCCCCAAGCCCGGCTCACGAACGAAACGCATTTCAAACTCCAAGGTTTCGACAGGATCTTGTCAGGCCCTTTTCTACAGCAGTTCCACGCGGGTCCGCCCTGTCTGGGGGAGGCGTCGCCAGGATGGCTCTGCAGGAGGCACAGGGCGCGACCCGCCAGGGCTGGGCGGCCCGTTCCCTCGGGTCGCTGCCCTCGGAGCCCCGGCCTTGGACGCCCCTGGGAGAGGCTCGCGGCCCCGGGAGCGTTCTTCATCCCCCCGCAAGTTTACAAGGGGCGAGACGTCGGCGGAGGGCGGCCGGGCCTCGGGCTCCGGAGCCATCGCGAGGCCCGGTGAGACCAGCCTCCTCCCCGTCACGGGGCGGCGACACCTACCGCCTGCACAGCCTGGCAACGCCGGCTACGGCTACCCCTCGCCCGCTCGGCCGCCGCCATCGCGTCGGTGCCAGCGCGCTTGCGCAGACACGCCTCCTCAGCGTCGCCGAGTTCTACGCAGACTCCGGTCTCGAGAGGGCAGTGGCGGGGAGCGCGCCCCTGCAGGTCCAGGCGGTGCTTTTTTCTTGTCCCCCTTTTATCGTTTCCTCTCCCTCTACTCTCCCCAATTTTTTCCCACCTCCATTCCGGATCCACTGCCTCTTGTCTCTCATTAGAAAACAGGCAGGCTTCTAAGGGAAAATAATGAAATACAAGAAGATTTAAAACACACACACACATCAGTAGGACAAAACAATCAGAAGGAGCCCAAGAAAAGGCACAAGAAACACATACAGACGCAGATACCCACTTACTTGCACACTCAGAATCCAATAAAAACACAAAACTTGAAAAGCCATAATATATATGCATAGAGCAGAGAGAGAGAAAAGAGAGAGTAAATACATGCATAATTAAAATAACAATAAAAAAGAAGAGCTAGATAAAAGCCCTGACATTATGAGATGAGGAATCTTGTTGCTGTTGGGAGTGTGTTTTCTGTTGTCCATCCACTACTGGGCACGTGATCTACCCTTAACAGTAGTTTGTTTCCCAATGGAGAAAACTAAATTTTCATTTGCAAGTGGTTATCAATTAGAGATAGCTTCTGGGTTTAGGGATGGGGGCACGTGTCCACTTCCCCTTTCAGCTCTAGCACCTCACCTGCAGACCCATGCAGGCCCTGTGCATGCTGCCTCAGTCTCTGTGAGTTCTTATGTGCATAGACCCTGCTGATTTGATGTCCTTGTTTTCTTGGGGTCCTCCATCCCCTTGGTTCTTATACTCTTTCTACCTTGTGAGGGTCCCTGAGTCCTGAGGGAGGGATTTGATGGGAACATCTCGTTTAGGGCTGAGTGTTCCAAGATCTCTCACTCTGCATATTGTTTGACTGAACATGTAAGCCTATGTTCAGTCAGTTTGTGTAGGTGTTGTCTTCAGCAATATGGCCTTGCCATCAATTTGCAGAGATCAACCTATAGTCTTGGCAGCAGCCTGGGTTATTTGGGGGGTTCCTAGGTGATCCCCTTGACCAACGACTCAATCAGATGTAACCCATTCCTAGTACTGGAAGCTTCATTTGGTGACAAGAGATGTCCAGCTGGGGCTCTGTCTCCCACATTATTTGGTGATTTCATTTAGATCTCCTTCATATTTGTATACATTTTAGGAAGCTTCTACTGTACTGTTTCCATACTAACCCCTCGAATGACCCTTAATTTCAGCTGTCTCTACCTGTATTTTCCTCCCTCATCTCCTTTTCCCTTCCCCTCCCCACTTGATTCTCCTGTTCCAGACACTCACCTGCCTCTCCCTTCCTAGTTCTGGGACTAATGGTGTGTGTCACCACGCCCTGCAAGAGCGTTGTTTTTACTTAATGTTTATAATGTATCACATATACTTTATTGCTAAAGTTATTCTAGCTTTAAGCTCAGAAGTTCTTTCAGGTTTCTCTTGGGTTCCTGTGACCTCTGTTACTGTCTGACATTAGAGGAAAGTAACTCCTCTGGTCATCTTGTGTCTCCTTCGGGCCCTAGAACCCACACTTCTCCTGGGAGACTCGACTCCTTTGAGAATAGTGTCTAGAAATCAAGACCCGGGAGCTGAAGGGAGCTCAGTTGGTAAAATGCTTGCCACAAGAAAGGCCGGAGTTTGGATCCCTAACACCATGTCGAAAATTGGGCTCACCCGCAATCCCAGTGCTAAAGGAGACGGAGACAAGAGGATCTTGCCGAATTGGTGACATTCAGGTTCAGTGAGAGATCTTCTCTCAAAAAATATGGTGAAGATAGAGGAGGACACCCTACACTGACCTCCAAATGCAAGCACACATGGGCACATGCCACACAAGAACACATAGTAAGTAAAAAGTAAATGAAGATCTGGGTGCCTGTGTGCTCCTTGTCCATTCCTTCCATTCCTCCCCACACTTTCCCTGCAAATGTGATAGGAGTTCAGAACCCCAAAGCCCATGTAAATACCAGTGGGTGAAGCAGCCCACCTGTAATTCTAGCCATATGTGGAAACAGAATCCACCGCTGTAGCAGTGGGTTTGATTGAGAGACCTTGCCACAATGAATTCATTTCTGTTGAGTGAAAACGTCTTTGGGATAAAAAGGTCCTGGGCTTGGAGAAGAGGCCACTCCAACATTTACGACTCCAGATCGGTGCCTGGTCCAATCAACAGCAGAGGCTTTCTCCAGCAGCTGATGGGAGCAGACGCAGAGGTCCAGGGTCAAACACCATGCAGAGCTGGGGATCCCGGCAGAAGTGGTGGGGGAGGGACTGTAGGGACCAGAGGGGTCAAGGACACCAAGAGAACAAGTCTCAAGAAGTCAACTGACCTGCACTTTTGGCTCACAGAGCCTGAAGCAGCACTTAGAACCTTCAGGGACCCCTAAATATGTCTTGTGGTTGTCTGGCGTGGTGTTCTTGTGGAGCTCCTACAGACTGGAGGGTGAATGTGTGTGTGTGTGTGTGTGTGTGTGTGTGTGTGTGTGTGTGTGTGTGTGTGTGCTGGGGGTGTCTCTGACCCTTTTGCCTGCCCTTGGGACTGTTTTCCTCCTGTTGGATTGCCTAGTCCACCCTCGATGCAGGGATTAGTGCCCAGCCTTGTTCCACCTGATTGAGCAGCAACCCCGAAAGGACGGCTTTTATCTAAGGAGAGGTGTGTATGTCGGGGGATAGATCTGGAAGAGAGGGAAGATGGGGGTAGCTGAGAACAGTGGAGGGAGAGGAGGGGAGGGTTGGTTGGGAGGTATTATGGAAGAGAAGAAACATTTTTTTTAATTAAAAAAAAAAACAAAAAACAATCCTGCCTCCAAAGGAGAGGAGCAGTGAGATGTGACTCAGAGCTGGTAGGAGAAGGGGTTTTACCAGCTCTGACTTCAGGGGTGGTCCACCAGAGAGCAGTGCTGTGTGCTAAAGAGATCTTAGACGGCCTC
Source organism: Cricetomys ansorgei (assembly GCA_026225945.1). Lineage (NCBI taxonomy): Eukaryota > Metazoa > Chordata > Mammalia > Rodentia > Nesomyidae > Cricetomys > Cricetomys ansorgei. The sequence continues at coordinate 2,712,515 of JAMJFZ010003061.1, forward strand.
TGGGCTCAGCTGATATAACTGCTTGCTCTCCCCGAGTGCTACAGGTGAGCCTCAGCCCAGACCTCACCACTCCGATCTATTCTGCTCCAATCACTACTCTAAGGTTGATCCCAAGGACAGACAAGTCTAGAGCCGCAGGTCTCAGCCATCTGTAATAGCTTTGATCTGGTTCCTCCCTCTGGGAGTCCTGTCTCACACCTTGGCAGGAAGCTCTGTGAGAGTCCTCCCAGAGCACCTGCAGAGGCAAGAAAGCAAAGAGCTTTGGGGGCTGCAAACCTTGGAATATGGAATACTTAAGAACCTTACTCACAGAATTAGCCAGGGGTGGAGGTACATGGCTTTAATCCCTGTATTCAGGAGGGGGAACAGGCAGATCTCAGTGAGCTTAGGGCCAGCCTGGTCTACATAGTGAGTTCCAGGCCAGCCATGGCCACATAGTGGCCTGTCTCCAAAAACCAAAAATTAAGAAAAAGGCATAGAATAGGCGGAGGATTATATTTAGATGGTAAATTCTCAGAAAATGTGAGCAACTGTGGTTTCACTCATGCATGGAGTCCTGGATCTGTGAATACCATCCCTGTGAACACAGCACACTGCAGTTCTCCTTGAATCCTGTTAAGTCAAGCTCAAGAAAGCTCAGTCAAATACGACCTTGACTGTTTTCTTCAACTTTGGAAATAGCAGGCAGGTTCTCCCTCATGACAGGGAGTTTGAAATTCCCTAGGTCCGTTTTCTTGTAGGCTTCTCTGTGCCAATACCATTCAGGAATATTAGAATCTGTCACAGGCTCTGTGCTGGTGAAAGGAGCATAGGGCTTCACTTAAGAAAAAAAACTCACCACTTAGTCACTTAATTAGGTTCATTTTAATAAGAGTATAGGAGTTTACAACCCAACAATTATCCATAAAAATTATCAGATACATAAGATAGATCGATCACACCCAGAGTGAACAACATAAATCCAACAGTCTGCAATGAGAGGTATTACACAAACCGCTGGGAAATGACCTTCTGGTTCCCCCCAAGACTGTTTGCATGTTAAGCGTTCCTTAGGCCTGCTGCCCTCAGAACTCCTTCCAGACTGCTTAGAGCTCCTCACTCAATCAACTCCAAATACTGCCAGCAGAGGGTGCTCACCTTCTCTCCTTGAAATACGCATGGTCCTTGGCCTCTGTTATTTGGTTTCTGTTCCCTAAAAATGACATCAAATGTTCCATTCAAAATAGCATCTTGCAAGCCCTGTGATGCAGATCACCACTGTCGCCCCATTGCTACCCACAAGAAGATGCTTACTTGGGACGAAGGCTAAAACAATGGCTGGTCAATTCCCTCATCACAGTTGCAAACAACTCCAGTTCTAACTCTGGAGGTTTTGGCAAAGGGAACTGAGTTTCTTGTGCCAGCTACCTGCTGTCCCTTCCCAGTCTGATTTAGATGACTAGCTGGAAGGGCCACAGTTAACACCACAAAAGACGTAGAAGGATGCATGTTTCACACAGAGACTCTGAGAAACTCTTCACACAAGAATCTTTGGTAGACTTGTAGAACACAGCTGGCTCATCGTTTCTCTGAAGGTTAAGATTTTTTTACCATCTTCCATTACCTCAAAGTGAAGGTGCTGAAGACTGGACACTGGTCCTCACACAGTCTAAGCATGCGGTATCATATAGGTACCTGACCTGTTCTTGACTGGTGTTGAAAAATCCATTCTGAAATTCCTTGCCAAAAGGAATCTGATCCCTTTGGTATATGCGGTCCTACTACAAGGCAGAGCAAGTAATGTTTACTATCAACTCAGAACTGTGTCACACTTGCTTAAGTCAGGGGATGCTGGATATAGCTGACAAAATTTACAAATTACAAGTTACAGAAACTTTGGCCTAAGCCACATGGAGTTAATATTTACTTTTGTGTGTTTTGAGACAAGGTCTTGTTTTGTAGCCCAGGCAGGCCTCGAACTCACCGTGGACCTCTTGGCTCACTGCAGGCATGTGTCCCATGGCCAGCACTCAGCCTTTTGTTTTGCTATTCTAAAGTTCTCTCACACATACTCATTCTAGAGCCCTGTAGGATCAGAGTGGAGCGCTCCCTCTGGATTACATCTCCATAGAGGAAAGTGGGGTCCTGCTAACCTCCTTTGTCCTTTATTCTAGGGGAAGGTGAACCATTTCATTGTCAGATTGTCAAGGCTGGCCTGAAACCTAAACAGAAAATTTTACAGGAGCAGGGAAACAACCACGAGTTAGTACGACAGTTCACCACTCACTTATTGATCTGGCAGTCAAAACAGAGTATGAGGGAGGAAATTAAGGGGGAGTAAGAAAGGGGTTGGGGGACACAAAGGCCTCTGGGGACAGAACAGAAACAATTTACAAGTAGACACTACTTTTTATTTTTAAGCATTTTGAAATCTTTAGTGAAATTTTCCTTTCCAAGTGTGCTGGTGGTTAGAACAAACATTGATTGACAAAGGCTATGGTTCAAAACTAAGAACTCAAGTGACATGATTCCACTTATAATCCCAGTGTTTACTCTTACAGGCAAGCACTGGAGGGCTGGGAAGCAGGGTGGCCATGGAAAGCGCAAGGCACTCCTGCCCTCTATTCCTGTCGTCCTGCAAACTACCTTTCATCAAAATAATTTTGATTTGGATAAAAAAGCTGTGACCAGCAGCTGTACTGGGGTTGACTAAGATGTGTTCTACAGTTTGAATGCCAACAACTCAGTAGAATGCAAATTCTCTACATTTGAGGGACCAAAATGGACTCCACTGGAAGTTACTCCTTCCTGCCAGAGAGGGCACTGCATCTCCTGGCTCCGATTCTCCACTATAAGCTTCCTTCCTATTTGAAGTAACGCCTACATATCGTGCAATTTGATACATGTTTTGATTTCTTTCATTTACAGAATAAAAATATAGAATTTCTTATCATCAGCTCGCTCTAACACTTTATGCACCAGTAAAGAGTAGCTGAGAACACTGACAAGCACATATTCCAATCCCAATACTCAATAAATATACAACAGGCCAGAAAGGCAGCATTTTCTCAAACATTTAGATCTTAGTTGCGAGATGAAACAGACACAACATGGGTTTAGTGAGTAGGAGTCTGTTAGTGAATGCAAGCATGTGTGCGTGTGTGCACGTGTGCAGACACACACACACACAGGGCATGCATCAATATATAGGACTTCAGCCACAAGTGAGTCAAGACAAAAAGCAGCTTGTATGAACTAAAACCTGCTTTCAGCACCAACTTCTTTTAGTTCACTTTTAGTGGCTAGATTGTTCACCATCATATAATGGAACCGCGGTGTGCTCTCTCTGTCTCCTAGTACTGGGAGTTAATTAAACCCAGTGGTTGCAAATGCTAGGTAAGCACTCACCACCTAACTAAAAATAACAACCTTCTTTGAGTTTTAATACTAGTATCTTGCTAAGCTGCCCAGGCTGGTTTTGGTTTGCATTCATAATCTTTCTGCCTCGGCCGCCCAAGTATTGGGACCATAGGCATGCCCTGCCACAGATGCTCATTTTGTTCATTTCATTTCATTTGTTTTGACTTTAACCACGGTTTTGGCTCTAAAGAGTTGTATTGAAAATCTAAGAAATTGGTGGAACATTTTTCATCACACTAAGTTAACTTCGTCAACAGTGCTCATTAGTCAGTTAACAGGGTTGGACCCAGGCCTCACGTGTGCCAGGCTCCATCTCTAGGTTTCCAGCCTAGAACATCATTTAGGAGTTCATTAGTACATGCCATGGCTTAAGGCTGTGTCTAAGGATATTTTGGCTCATCTCTTTATACCGAGTCAAAAGTCCAAAATTCCCTGTGTTTCCTATGAAATATACAAAGTGACTAACTCATGGCAGAAACTAAAAAAAAAAAAGTGCAGTACTTTGTCGACAACGCTTTTCTCTTATTATTAAGCTGTTACAGTATGGTCACCGGAACTTCCTATTGATTTGTAGACTTTAAGCACTCCTAATTCCCCAGAAAACAGGTTTTCCACTCAGGATGGCATCCCACAGGACACCTGATAACTTTAAGCTACACATTTATCCTGTAATTCAGTTTCTTCCACAGAAACTCCTACACTACTCATCTGTTGGCTAATCACATGTCAGATTTCCTTCACAAACTGATACATTAAGAAAAAACTGCGTGTAGTCACTCACATTCATTTCCTATTCCAAGACGGTAGATAGACCTTCCACCCAGTCGATCTCCAGCAAGAATGAAAAAGGCCCTAAAGCCCACACTTCACAAATTATTTAACTATATAAAAAAGTCCATGATTTTATTTTAATTTAGACCTTCTGAATTAAAATGACTGATTAGATGGAGTGATCCAGTGATCAAAGGAAGATGATTCTGCAGCGCTGTTACCAAGGTAATGTTGGTTCTGAAGTTTCTATTCGAGAGATGGGTCCTTCTGTGTTGCCAAGGCTGGCCTTGAGTTGCCGCCTCAGCCCTTCTAAGTAGCTGGGACTTCAGATGCATGCTCCAACCTGGCAAGAGCTTGTGACATCAGTGAGGTCTCTCTCTGAACATTCCCATCCTTTCTGCACATATCTTAAAGGACTCACCTGACAACAGCATGAGAAGCTGGGCTGTAAAGCACCCATGTGCATTAGTCACATTACTCATTTAACAGAACCAATTTGTATCCACTATTATACAGAAAATTCAAAAATAATAACTGAGAAAGAAAATCACTAGAGACACTATTTAGCCTTTACTTTCTGGTGGGGTAGAACTACTGGCAACCACTGTTGGAGGCTCTGACACACTGCCTGTTCTTTAAACAGGTGGAATATAAAAAAAAAGAAAGTCCTGAAAAATAGCTTCTTTCTTTCGCCCTCTTAAGACAGGTCTCACTCACTGGCTAGCCTGGAACTTGCTATGTAGACAAAGCTAGCCTCAGACTCACAGACATCCACCTGTCCCTGCCTCACAAGTTCTGGGGCTAAAGGTGCAACTGCACCAGGCAAAAAGTACCCATTCTTAGTTACTGGGCAGATTTCTGGGTTTTACTTTACTATTTTTTTTGTGTGTGCTGAGGACAGAACCCAGGTCATTTGGGCATGCTAAGCATGTATTCACCCACTGAGCTGTGCACCCAAACTCTGACTTTCAAATTTAAAGGACATTACAACTAACTGACTGCCAAGTGCAGCATGGCATTCAGGCTTCATTCCTGGGTGGAATTTCAGTAATTCTTCTTTTATTTTTGGGGGACAATGTCTCATGTAGTCTAAGCTGGCCTTGAACTCCTGACCCTTCTTCCTGTACCTCCTGAATGCTCTGCTTACAGTAGTGTGTGCTACCAGGCCCGAGCTGTCATTAATTTTTGTATCACTAATCTAGCTTGGTACACAACTCTCCAAACTTCCCCAAGCAAGTAGAGAAACTGTATGCTAGAAGCTGTACGTGCTCACGCTGAGTTTGGTACAGAGACTCTTTCCGTTAAACTCAACTTCCTCAGCAGGAACCTCCCCATGGAGTCATGGGTTTTTATTTTAAGGCACTAAAAATGAAGGGTATGAAAAACACCAGGAATGAGTCAGAGCTTTCCAGAAATAAAAACACGCTTCTGAAAACACCAGCCAGTCACCTGTCTGTTCTACTTTAACATCCCAAGGGCACAGTTGATTTAAAGAGCTGCAAGGAGAACTGACCAGCTCTTTTTTACTCTCATCTTACTTACAGGTCTTAGGTTTGTACCCACTCAGGCAGTGGAGGTGTATGGGAAAGGTTTGGGGAAAAACAGGCAAAATTAGCTTGGGGCTTAGGCTCCTGATTAATGAATTCCATAATGATGGTACCCAGGCAGGATTCCCAGTGGAGGAGAGGATGTTGAGATATGGTGGCCTGGAATTCGGCATGCAGCCCAGGCTAGCCTCTAACCTGTGGCCATCCACTTGCCTCCGCTTCCCAAGTGACAGGGTTACAGACGTAAGATACCATGTCCAGTTTTGAAAATTAGTTTTTCAATACCAGGTTAAGTGGAATTTTAAAAATTCACCGAAACTTCAGTTCCAGCAGGACTGCCCCATACGGTCCAATGACTTCAATTTTATCACAAGAAAAAAAAAAAAAGTCTAAATAAAGCCAAGGTTCAACTCAGGTCAACATGCAAATGCAAGGAAGTGAGTGATTTGATAATGGAGGTAGGCATGGTGGTTTCGTTAAAGGGAAAAGGTTTCTTGTATGCATGCACATGCATGCATCCACACTAGTATAAAAAAGTGGACCGTGGGAAGGCAGAGTGCTTTTCTCCCACTTGTGAGCTCCTTTACACAGCAGAGAATCTGACCCACACCCATGCACCAAGACACTTGTGCACAAGGGCCGGCTTGGCTCATACAGACTCAGTGACAGATCCCAGAATACTTTGAGAGCTGCTGGCTTCATAGGAATGAACAGATGAGTGGCTGAAGGATTAACTTCTCCAGATGTGCAGTAGGTTTGTATTGCTCTTCTTTCTAGAAATCTCTCTGTTCCAAGAGTATTGTCAAGTCCTGGAGGGATTAATCTTGACTCTTCAATGCAGGTGGCTCCCACAGGAGCTGCAGGAATTAAAAGTAACGGTGTAATATACCCCCTGTTAATTGGGGATAAATTATTCCTGGATTTAAAATGTTTCTGAGGAAAAAAAAAAAAATCAAGAGTTCTGAGTGCAGGTGGAAGGCCTCTATGAAGGAAACAGAAATGCCTACAAGTCCAGAAAATGAATAGAACTAAAGCAGTAAGTCATAACATAAAGACTTCCTGCTGAGTCTCATGGCAACTAGTTGCTTGAAGTGATTCTGCTGAGGCAGGAGACTGAAAGGTCACAGTGGATACTATTTGCTCCCCGAAAAGCCAGCCAGGAACAGTGTGATGGGTGCTGGTGGGGTGGGTGGGGACAGGCTTCAGGCTGGTCTCTGCTCCTAGGGTTTCTGTTTGCCTGCTTTTGAAGGAAAGGGTGCTAAAGCAAAAGGATCAGCAGTGGGCAGCTCTGTAGTCCTGGAGGACAGGGATGTAACAGATACAGAGCCAGCTAGTGACTGCTTATTGCTTTGTGAAACAATCTTGTAGGCAGCGATGGGCTGGGCTTCTGGACTTGGCTCATCTTCTGGGCTATAGTGCCGGGAATATTTTGGATAAGGCCTGGGGGCGGAATGGCTTGCCAGCCACTGGCCCCAAGAAGGCTTCTTTCTGGGACTGCAGTCCTCTGTTTCTGTCATTAGGATGGACCCCAGATTCCATGGGGGATCCCCTTGGAGAGCTGCTGTCAAAATGGTCTGCAACCTGGACAGAGTGGGAGGGTAGACTGGCCTGCTGTGCAAAGCCAGTCACAGGATACTGAGCCTGGGCAGGGGTGTACATGGCTCTGTCGCGGCCTGGAAGCAGGGGCCCTTCACCAGGCTGACCAAGGCCAGACTGCACCGGCAGCTCCTGTGAAGAGCCCTGCACAGCCAGCAACTCCTCCACGCTCCTCTTCTTGGTAAAAGGAGCTCTGGAGAACACGTCTACCTCCTCTGCCTGGGAAACAGCTACACTGCCCTTGGAGACAAAAGGGGCTTTGGAAAAAATGTCCACATCATCTGCTGGAACCAGTGAGCTCCTAAAGGGTGCAGTGGCAAAGATATCAGGTTCCCTGAGACCATCTGAGGCCTGCTGGGTGATCGGCAAGAACTGGCTCTGTTTCCTGCATTGTCCCCCCTTTTCTGGCTCAGCAGACACTCCAGGCTCAGAGAACAGAGTGGCTTCTCCCAGCTTCCCCTGGGGAGGCCTGCAGCTCTCATCCTCCTCTTCAGACTCCAGAAGGAGAGGCCGAGATCCACTGCAATCCAACATGTCCCCTCCAGGTCGGTCCCTTCCTCCTCGCTGCTGTGGAAGGAGCTGTTGCTGGAAGGGCCCTCTCGGGCCAGGGAGTCAGACTCTAAGGTGTTCTGAGTCTTTGTGCCAGGAACTCTGCAGGGATCTGCATAGAGGGCAAGGCCTTTGGTGCCCACGGATTCTTTAAAGTGCTCTACAGTAATTACAGGACAAGGACTGGGCTCTCTCTGGAGACCTAGAAAAGCATAAAATTTAGAATTAATGTGGAAGCTGGTTTAGAGCTTTTTGGAACATTTAATGGTCAACCGAGGCAGACACATTGTGGAACCAAATGATAGATGTTGAAAATGAAAAGACAGAAAAATAAAAAGTCAGGCAAGGTAAAAGCACACAGACTGAAGACACAGCCACCATTTCACACGTTGGATCATGATAGACACAATGAACAGGAAGGGGGAAAATGTTAGGCACACGGATGGACATTCAGGGCAACTAGGCAACACTCCTACTTGCAGGCCAGGCACAGACGCCTGCTCTACCTGGCTCAGAGTTAAACGAAAGCAAGCTAAGTCATTCCTCTCCACATACACCAGACAGTCTGGGGCTATGGAGAACCACTGCCTGGGGATGAACTTGGCACCTGGCACGTGCTGCACGTGCAGAGGGACAGACCTCTAGCAAGAGTTCAGCTGTCAGTAAGTGCACGATTACTCGACACACTGCAAGTGGTGCTCAGCGCACTCGGTGCCCAGTGCAAATGCTGAGGGTGTTTCTGAGTCATACTAGATGACATCAGCTTTGGCTGCAGTTGTCCTAGAATTTTGTATTTAGTGTCCCAAGTTGTCAAAGATCTCTGTTTAATGAATCCACCATTAAGTTCTTTAAACAGAAGTTCTAGCAGACTCCAGTGTACTTGCACAAGTGGTTATGTAGGTAGAGGTGCCTCTGGGTGCTCTGGCTTTTAAAATCAAATAGACAATTATCAGAATGCAATAGAGCTTACCTTCCAAGAAATATTAGCAGGTTAGAAGTATGTCATTGGGCACATGTTAGCAAGAGGGTAGGAAAAAGGCATATGTAACTAAGCAGGAAGAATCCAGAGAAAAAGGGTGGTTGGGGGTGGGAGTAGGGGACAAAATATATTTCATTACAGGCTCAAAAAGGAAATATCACCAGAATGTCCCAACCCACCAGGATATTAGGTACTGGCCATCCCCTCCCAACCTGGGCCTTCTCTCTCCGATAAATACCTTGCCAGACAAGAATTTGTGCTATACACTGCCCTTACTAATATTCTTGCTTGAACTAAGCACACGGAGCACAGGGGAAGTGGCTACAAAGTTCGTTTATTGGGAAATCAGTCACTTAGAATTTACACTAGAGAGAACACAAAGAGGGGGCTGAACATTTTATTAAAAGACACTGTACAAAACACTGTTTCCTTGCATTGTAGCTCTCCTGTGTGCAGTTAAGTGTTGATATGGGAACCAGTGGGAAATGGGCAGACTTTTTGCTCCCGCACAGTGTATGTGGACACAATCCTAATTTCTCAGGCAAGAAAATTGAGATTAGATTATATCTCAGAGATACCCAGGTGACAGTTTCTGTAAGGAAACTAAAAAAGGAGGTAAGGGGAGCCACTAACTTTCAAAATAAAACTCACCAAAAAATGTAAGAGGCTCCTAAGAGTCCATAGGCCACTTCCTCTTATATGCCAGTCAGTCTATGGCCACAGTTGACAAAATTAAGGTGCATTTCCCCTCCTTTCCGAAGCTACCTGAACGTCGGTACGTCCACCCTGACTGTGTAGCAGAGCCAAGCATCCTTCGGCACAGAGATAGAAGTGAGTCAAGCCAGGGACTGATCGTCAAGTGACACCGCTTTCACTGCAGTGATTTGAGGGAACTGAAATTGGATTCATTCCAACCGAATCATATACAGACTGCAAAAGGCATCTGTCTATCTAGAGATCCCGAGCCTGATGCCTTTAACGCCAGATTACACTCTAAGAACTAAGGGGCAGCAAGGGGAGAGCTCCCTCATTCACGTTCACGTTCACATGGCACATGAAGAACATGTCTGTCCCGTGCAAACTACTTCTGTCAAGTAACAGGCTTTGAGTTAAGAACCTAGATAAGAATCTACCAACTCGGGGAATCTTCTCTGACTTTAGAGGTAAATAGTAAGGTATTTTATATTTAAAATACCAACAGCTTTAAAAAGTTCAGAATTGGTTGGGTGTGGTGGTTCATGCATTTAATCTCAGCAATCAGAAAGCCAGGGTAGATGGATCTCTTTAAGTTTGAGGCTAGCCTGATCTGCTTATAGCAAGTCCTAGGCCAGCCGAGGCTATATAGTGAGAACTTGTCTCAAAATAAAAGAAAAAGAAAAAAGTTTGTTGTCATAAAACACACCACATCAAGTCTTAAGGGAAAACCAGTCTGTCATTATTCAGAAGACGGGTCACAGTACTTCCTCTATCTCATCGTGAATCTTCTTCATGAGACTAGGAGAGAGCATCTAACGGCACTTTCCTGGGAAGCTTGTCTCTCAACCTTTTCTTGGAGGTGCAGTGTGACTGAGGCAGAGTGACCAGGCTTTGAAGGCCAAAGAAATACTAGAGAATATGAGGAACACAGACATCTCCATGACTCCAGGAAGTCCTGGTGGTGGTAGCATGGAAAATAACAGAGTTCAGAGACTCACAGAAAATCTCACTGGCAATTAAAGGCTTTGCTATCACTCACTTTAGTGTGTGAATGTGCTCTTACAAGCATTTTTAGGGTAAACAGCCCTTGCAGTGGAAACAGCCTTGAGCCAATGACAGACTATCCCTAAGGAGGAAGAACCCACCCAACTCACCCTCAAGACATGGTTAACACGGTTAAGTTTCTATGGTTACCAAAAGCCACAGCAGATACCTGTTACAAGGGTCAGGTGGAGGGGTGGATTTAGCCTGCTCCCCTAGCCCAGGACCTGGCCTCTGTGTACAAGGCTTTTGTTTGTCATGAGGCATTCTCTTATAATTCCCTCAAACTGGATCATGTCTCTTTTTGTTTTCAAAACTTCTAGAAAAAAACTCCATCTGGCTCATTTTGAGGCTGGAAGTTACATCGAATTCAGTACGAATTGCACGCTCTGGGGAGTAGTAGGCTGGCAATATCTTAACTATTTCCTGCAGTTTCCAAGAGATCAAAGTTTGGCATCTTGGGAATGACTGTCCAGGGCAATGCTATCTGATAGCAAGGTCATCAGAAAGCTCTCTAAAGAAGCAAATCTAAGATTTAAAAAAAAAAAAAAAAAGGTTATTACTGTGTTTGTATGCACACAAGCATGTGGCACAGCGCTCAAGCAGAGGTCAGAGGATAATTTGTGAGTCAGTTTTCTCATTCCATCCCGTGGGCTCTAACTCAGGTTGGTCATCAGACTTGGCACAGGCGCCTTTACTCGGTGAGTCATCTTGCTG